>CBVK0100688789.1:0-14630 GCA_900067695.1 Picea abies | reverse complement strand
GGATTTACCTACCCTATTAAGTTACAATCAATGGCTATCTAGTCCAGCGTATGGATCTATATCTCAGCCGATCTACCAAAAAGGTCGATCCTGCCTAATGCCTTCTCAAAGGCACAACTTTCCTGGCTCAACAGCCTAAGCACATTAAATTACATTCATAACAAATTCAAATGAGGTTGTGCCTCCCTTTTTGCATATGAATGCATGCATGCTGACGTGGCTGGCTGGCTGGCTGGCTGCATGGAGAGATGCTCCTGCATCACGGATTATTCCCTATCACACCTTTGTATGAAAAAGAGTCTAAGATTTCTAAAAAATATATCGAGGAAGTGTCTAATAAGTTACTCAAAGCTATGAATATGAATAATTGTATGATGGTAATTAAAATAAAAAGGAGATGTGTAAATAGAAATGTGAGGAAACTTTTACATCTTTTCTAAATTCTAACCTAATTTGTTTTGAAGGTAAATTAAAACTTGAAAATGTAAAGAAAATTATAAGTCTTTAGGATTGATTGGAATCCATACTTATGAATCCCATAATATTTAAAGCCACTTTTAAACCATTATTATAGAGAAAAATGTTTTTACTTTGAAATATATTGAGTTTGAAGCTAAAAACATTGAAGGACATCAAACTAAAATTTAAAAAATTGTGTGTTGTGTTCTTATGCTTCACATTCATAAGCTTTTCAATTTTACCACTCAAACATGGTTTCTATAAACCTTACCAAAAGCTTCATTGTTCCCAAAAATTTTAAACTGGTGACAAAAATAACCCTAAAATTATAAGACCATCATAATTAACCCTCTTTTAGTCAAGTTGTATGAAACTATTCTTGAGAAAAAGATTAATTTGTGGTTAAAAAATCACAAAAAAATTACTAAAGAGATGTTGATTATAGAAACTATTATTCAAACATGGAACACTTAAATAATATAGTATCATTATAAATGAAATTCAAGAAATTAAAAGTGATATCCTTTATTCATTGAATTTCAAAAAGATTTTAAAATGGTTCTTTAAAAAATATTTTGGAAGAGAATAGAATATTTAAAAATTCTTTAAGAATTAAGAGTTATTGCAATGAAATTATACTAGAAAGAAAAGTTTTCACTTTCCCTTTATCCTTTTATAATTTATATTCACAAGTTAGAAGCATGGTTGGAAGAAGTAGGTTGAATTAGCACTACCTTATCTAAGATAGTCAACACTCTTTTTATAAAATGCTAATGTTATTGTTATTTTGGTAAGGAACCCCCACAATCCTAAAAATAGATAAGTAAATTCTCAAATATTCTAGTTTTAATGTTAGTACATAATGATAATACTAAGCTTATGATCACCAAGCCCAAAAAAATCACTTAAATTTTACTTATGACAATAACAATTTATAGAAAGTTAATTTGTACATCTTGGAGTTGAATTGCATCCCTTGTCAATTGGAATTTTAGTGTGGAGAAAAGGATTAATGATAAGTCATAAGAATAATGGTAAAGAAGTGGATTTCTATTTATAGGAGAAAAAAATTCTTCTATGATTCCTTTGTTGATATAACTATCCTATTATTAGTAATAATTAAAATTTAGATTATGATAATTCAATCTTTAGAAATGTACATTTTAATTTATATATATGCAACATATTTAGATAGATTTAAAATTACAAATATTGGACATCTATTTCAGTTTTCATTTAACATGGTGCATAACATAATAATTATGGCCTTGAAATCAATTATCAAATACTACACTTTGGAATTGAGATAAGAAAAAAACTTATTTTCAACACTTTAGTTATCTTATATATTATATACATTTGTGATTGGCACCAGGGAATGAACCTAAGAAAATCCAAAAACATTAAATAATTTGTACTATTCAATAATCTTTGCTCCTTCTATTGATTGAAGTTGATTGTAGTTTGGTGGTGTTATAGCAAGATTTTCCTCACCTTATGTAAACTTACTCAGAAGGCCTTTTTACATTTTCCTAGGAAGACTTGAAGTCCCTTTTTGCAAATCCCAGAGCTAAAAATATTATTTTTTCCACATATACGCGCCCTACCTATTGTACAACATGTGTATACGTAGGTTGCACCACTATAGCATGCGTACATTGGGTTTTGTGCCCAAAATTAAAAAATGGTGTTGGGTTTCCATGTCACGTCACGAGATCCATGATCCTTGACATTCCATATACTGGAAACGTTTCGAATCTACCATTTGGTTCCACTAGAAGGCTATAAATGGGCCAAATCCGAGCTATGGAAAAGATGAGAAGAATTCAACTTTGAGAGCAAAGTTACTCTAGAGAAATTATTCACTTCATATTGAATCTGCATCCCTTTGTCCTTTTAAGTCTGAACACATTGCTCAGTCTGCAAGATCTTCCCTACATGATTGAGAACCTCATTGTCTCTCTTATATGAGCTTGTCTTTGGTAGAGGATTGAAGTGGTGGAGGCCCAACTGGAAGGGACATAGTTTCTCAGTTTCGAACCGTGCTGACATGAAAGTTTGTAATTCATTCACTTCTGTTGATTACATTTTAATAGAAATACTCTTTTCTCGTTCAATTAATATATTGCAAATATTTGAATTATTATTCCATGGGCATATTTGTTATGAATGTTGATGGACTATGCTATTGAATGTGCCAACTTTAATATTATCACCATATGCTTGCTTTTCATGGTTGTTGAGGACAAGTTGCATGTGTATTTCTTTGAGACAAGTGCTCAACGGTGGACTTCATCGAATGTCTGGACAAGGTAGGCCTTTTATCTCGTCTTGATAACATATTTGTTTATATAGCATATCTGAGATTAGAGTTGATTTCTGCAGTCATTTTCGTCTGTTGTGGTTTACCCCTAGCCATATAGAGATTTTCCTTGTAACATAATTGGTGACCATACTGGGGATAAAATCTTCTTTTCAGTGTTTGGAGTGTTTTTCTCCTTTGATTTCTCTCGTTTATATTGAGTTCTTATCGTATGACTGCTTGACATCCTTTATTCATTCTGATTATGAGTTTCTTATCTTTCTCCTTAGTCAAACTATTTTTTAACACATTTATGTGTTTTTTTTATCTAAAAGTCACATACATACACGTGTTGTCCTTCTGCAAGAAGCGTGTATACATGCTTTTCTCCTGAACAGTCATGTACATCACCCTTTGTTTCCTAGTTGTTGGGTTTGATGTTTGTTGGGTAAGTTTTGATGGTTTCTAAGTTTTCTTGGGTCTCTGTTATGACTGTTAAGTGTCTGTGGAATGATAGGAAACCTTTCTTTGGTTGAATTTTTGGGTAGTGCCTTTCTCATCATCCTTTTCATTTGATTTTCCTTGCATCTTGGGTTGGGTTTTTGCTTCTTGATATCCTACTTGGTTTGTCTTTGTTTACATATAGTAGAGTATTTTGTATCAAGTTTCCTTTTTTCAGTCCTTGCATTTTCATTCTTTTATATTGAAAATACAAAAATATTAGGCATTTTACATTGATGGCATTTGATCTTTTGGGTTCTTATCGTTGATATTAGTACAAGTAATGAAATATTGTATTTTATTTGGAATTGCATTGAAAATTGCATTTTGAAAAGCATATCATTTATTGGGAATTAAAGTTAGGACTTTGCATTGTATTCATATTCATTTATTTTATTTGTTGAGTCATAAAACCATTAGTTTCATGACCACACATTTTTTTGAGTAAGCAAGGCCACTAAAAGTAACACTATAATTTAAAATTGATTAGAAACAATTTTATTTTCTAGGGTGCACAAACTAGATTAGGATTTAGAGCCTTGGAATAGGATTTTGTGAGTAAAATTCTCCAAGGCTATTAAATCAACAAATGTGTCCAATTAAGGGAGTGGAGAAATCCATTATATAATTGGTAATATTGAGAGGATCCTCTTACACCAAAGTTAAGCACGAGGTCACGTGAGGTTATCCCCCTGATACCTTCTTAGCATCAGATATATTTCTGGGGATCTATTCGTATATGGGGATCTTTCTAGTACCTTTACCTCTGTAAGAGGCAGTTCTTTCGAGGTTTCGGGCTTTGTTACCCTACCCATATGGTGAACCTGACTTACGAATGTTCGCCTGTGCATCGGTTATATTGTGGCTTATTAGTTTCTTGACTTAGGTACCACATAGGTTACTTGCAGGGGTTATTCTACAGGTACCCTAAGTTAGATAAGGGTCGGAAAAAACACAACTGTCATGGAGGATTACCTCTCTAGGGGGATCTAATCAGTTGGTTGGTAAGCCCATGAGAGCCCTTATAATTGATTTTGATACCTCTAATATTTAGCAGGGAGTCTCAGGCCCTTCTTGGGTGAGGCATAACTACTTTACGGAGGTAGGCCCCTATTTGTCCTAAAGTCTTCACCTGACTACTAAAGGGAAAAGCTAGGCCACCTCAAGTTTTGGAATAATTATTCTTTGATAATTTGATTTTGTTGGTCAACTCAAGGATGGGTTTTCAAAGATGGTAATCTGGTTGGAGAGGGCACACAGTATAAAAGTAGGTTCTCCTTTGCTAATGGTCTGGATATTAATGAACAATTTACGATATGAAAAGACAAACACAGGAAACAACAACAAGCAATGCAATGAATCACTTGCTATGTGAGAATAAAGACTTAAAATAATATCTTAAGACTTATACAAATATATAAATGAAAATCATTCAACAGGCTGTCGAATAGTATATATTTCACTAAAAAATAGTTGTATAACACATTGCAGAATCAACAAAAAGATGTACTAAAACAATGGCTGAAAGAATAAGGAAATGTGCATTGCACACATAACAAAATTTCCATTCAAGACAAGATTAAACACATACAAATTTGAGTAAGAGAACAAAACTGTCATCAACCTATATTCACTAGGTAGAGAACTTTATAGTCAACTGCGTGGGTCCAACCCTTATGTTGCTTCTATTCTTCTCCAAAATCTGAACCCCTAAAACATATAAAAGATGTTTATTTATCAGAGTTGCAAAGGCACTCGTCCATCTGGGACTGAGGCTTCACTCCATGTTCCTAATTGCAAATAACTTATTAACTTAACTACGACACTGCTGGAGTGCAGTGATGTATACCTCAAAATTAACTTAATTAAAAGGGACGTGATTCATATCAAACACAAATGACCGCTTATTATGCATTAACTTGAAATGTCTCAACTTAAATAATAAAAAACTATTGTTGATCGTAAACCAAACTGATGCATATGCTGAATCGCACTGAACCTTTGACAGAAACTGATTCAGAGTGACAGAGGTGAGTGATGTGTCGAGCATTGGCATACATGCACATTGTTTGAGACCACTGGAAATGAATGGATGTGTTGACAGCTCCTTCTTGAGCTATACCATGATTTTCAATCTTGGAATTATTCTAGGAGATTAACATTCGAGCGTCTTTTATTCCCGAAATGAATGTGATCTGTTGATTAGTTTTTCAAATATGTAATATGAGGGACCCTACTACCTTAGAGCCCCTGCTAAATTTTTCTTAGTCTTCCATTTTTAGACTTCCTCTAACCCTATTTAGTGATGGTGCCAATTCATAATTTCTGGACTTCGAAAGTTTGTCCCTTTGATGATTTCGGCCTATGCTGAGTTGAAAAAACACTTCTGAGGTGGTAGGGCCCGAAGTGACGTGGTGTTCTGATGTCACATGATGTCATGATTGATGACATGTCACATAAGGTGAGTGACATGTGTCACTAAAAAATGAGCAGATGATGGAACCCAAATGACCAAAAATGAGTGCCACATGTCAGGTCCATATGGAAGCCATGTGTCAGCACTAGATGGCTACCACATGTCTTGGTGGATGAGTGTCACATGCTTCGGCACTTCGGTCATCAGGATTTTTGGATTGTGAAGCATGAATATCTAGCGAAGTAGTACGGGCCCAAAGTGACGTGTCTTAGAAGGAGAGTGTCGCGTGCTTCGACACTTCAAGCTTCGAGAGTTTTGGATTGTGAAGCATGAAGATCTCTCGAGGTAGTACGAGCTAGAAGTGACGTGTCTCAGAAGGAGAGTGACACATGTCACTCACAATTGAGAAGACGTCATGCCCCAAGGTGCCTGAAATGAATTCCACATGTCAACACCATATGGAGGCCATGTGTGAGTGCCATATGGATGCCACATATCTTGACAGATGAGTGTTGCGTGCTTCATCACTTTGGGCTTTGGGGACCTACTTCTTCGAAGCTCCAACACTTCGGAGCTTCAGAGGCATTGGAACTTTGACGTCTGGACACTTCAGAAGATTTGAACCCTATGGAGTCATTCATGTTAAACCTCGCACGAGTTTGAGACTTTGAATGCACAAGAGCCATTGATCTGCATCGAATGTTGGATCTCCACCATTGAATATTTGACCTGTCTATTTGGCTTAAATTCTAAGCCTGAAATGGACTGCTTTGATTTGTTGTCATTTTTTACGGAAGCTTACAGAGCTTACAAAGGAATTGTTGGAACTAGATGTCCCTTGCGCACACAAAAGATTGGTTAGATTTTCTACATGCTCAATCAGTGGAAACTATGATGACAAGTATTTCAAACTCAATCCAGAACATGAAATCAACCTTCATGAAAGAGAAAAAATATGTTGCAAAATAAGTAAAGACGAGCAGGGGCCATGGAAATGAGTGATTTAATAATGGAGAATAACCTAAGAAAGAAACCACAAAACTCAGAATTGATGGATGTATAGGTTAAAGGAGGGAAAAGGGAAGGGGCGCAAACCTAGGTTACAAAATTGGCTCCAACAAGGAATAGAACTTCCTTGTGAGGTTCTAAGAACAGTAGACCAGGTGCCTTACCTTTCGGAACCTCTCTCCCAATGGTTGTAACTTACCTATGTTTATGTTTGTTAGACATGTATATTTTCCATTGTTTCTCAACCATGTATCTATGAAGTTCGAAACAGTAACTATAATCGAGTGCCTTTGTTGGGATATGGAGTCTTTATTCAATGTGAAACTTAAAAATGCAGCTACACCCCAGTGCCTTTGTTGGGCTATGGGGTCTTTATTCAAACACAACTAACTAGTCAAATGCAAAAATAAAAGGAAATAATCTATGGTACAAGAGGGACCTTCCCTCATCCTTAAAAAAAATAGTGTTTTAGGAAGCACCCATTTACTAGGCCTCCAAAGATCCCTGCATCATATAGATTGTGCAAGATAAATGTGTTATTGTCCATAACCTCAACCACCTTAAAAGGGCCAAACCAAAGGTTATCAAACTTATCGTGCTTGAACTTGTCTTCTCTTCTAGCATCCCACCTCAAAACCAGTTCACCTTCTTGAAATATCTATTTCTTTGTTTTCTTCTCAAAGGATGAATTGATCTTTCTTTGGTATCCTTCGGTCTTCTAATCTAGTGCTTCTCTATTTTTTTGAACCTCTATAATCTAGAATATTCTACTTTAGATGTCATTTGTCTCCTCAATCTCTTCATGTAAGAATTTTAGGACTAGTATGCCAAGCTAGGTGGGAAAGACAACATCTACACCATAGACAAGCTGAAATGGCGAGGTTTCCAAAGACTTCTTGGTGCTAATTATGTCGGTCCACAAAGCATATTTGAGTTTAGATTCCCAGGATTTCTTGTTTTCGATCAACAACTTCTTGATAATCCCAATGAGAGTTTTGTTTCATGACTCTTCCATACCATTCCCATGAGGGTAATAGGGCCTGGGGTGTGTCAAGGAAATGTTATGACTTCCAAAGAAGTCAAGCATGACTTTGGACTTAAATGCTTGGGAATTGTCTGTTATAAGCTTTTTGGTGCAACCAAATTTGGAAAAAATATTGGTTTCTAGGAAAATCATAATCACCTTGTTAGTGGCATTCCGAGTGGGCACAACCTCGATTCACTTTGTGAAATAGTCGGTGGAAGTGAGAATCCACTTGTGTTGCCCACTAGAGGGTGGATTTATCTCACCTATGAATTCTAACTCCCATTGTTGAAATAGACCACTGGCAATGATAGGTTTAGGGGTAGTGATAGTAACTTATGTTTTCCTGCAAATTTCTGACATTCATTGCAGGCCCTAATAGTAACAAATACATCAAAGAAAAGGGTGGGCCAGTAGTACCCTTCCCTTAGGATATTGAGAGATGTGTCCTTCCAATGCTGGTGTCCTCCGCATACTCCTTTATTCATTTCTATTGTGACTTGTTTGGCTTCATTTTCATCAAGGCATTTTAATAGGATTATAGCAGGATCCCTCCAATACAAGTTCTAGTTTGAAATGTAGAATTTGATAGACTTCAATCTTAGAAACTTGTCCTTTGTCTTCTTCACATCTAGTGGAAATTAAAGATGCTATATAAAATAAATGATGTTTCTATACCAAGGTGAAGAGGAGTAATTTTCAAATACCTGCATGATGTCTTGTCCAGGATGTATGATGGGTGCATCTGATTTGGTGAATATTTGATGTAATTGTATCACCTTATGGTTTGATTCTGATAACAACTTGTCTATTCATTCTCCCTTGATTAACCTGGTGGTTTTTATGTGTAGGTCATACTCCAATAGTTTGACAATCCACTTCCCTATTTTCCCCTCACTATCTGGCTAGACCAAAATCTCTTTGACACTGCTGCTAGGAACAAAGGTTGTTATGCTAGACTATAACACATATACCCTAAAGGCCTTGATATCTTTGACCAGTGCATAAGCCTGCTTTTCTAATATATCATACTTCATTTCAGCATCTCAAAAAGATTTTCTTAAAAATGTTATGGATTGTTCATACACTTCTCCATGAAGATGAAGAAATCTTTGGCATAGTCAGGGCTGGATGATACAGGGGCTTCAAATAAAGCCTACTTGATCCTTTGGAATGTTGAATTTTACTCTACTAAACATTTTATCACAACATCTTTCTTCAACATGTTGGTGATAGGCTTCAGGATTTTGACGAAATTTGACACAAAGCTCCTTAAGAAGTTTATCTTGCCAATGAAATACTAGATAGCCTTTTTATTTCTGGGGAATTTCATCTCTTGAATGGAATAAAATCACTTCAGATCAATTTTTATACCTCCTACTGATATGATGTGGCCCAGGAGATTTCCTTATGGCATGGGAAAGTGGGACTTCCTAGGATTCAGAGATATTCCATATCTCCTGCATTTTCGTAAAACCTCCTCCAGATGATGCAAATGTTCGTCATCAAACTTGGAGAAAATGGTGATGTCATCCAAATATATTACCATACATTTTCATTTTTCCCCCATGAAATCTATGTCCATGGACCTCTGAAAGGTGTCCCCTGCATTCATCAGCCAAAAAGGCATCTTATCGTACATGAATGTTCCCCATGGAATGGTGAATGTTGTTTTTTCTTTGTCCTCTTCACACACCGCTATTTGGTTATAACAAGAGTATCCATCTAACAAGGAAATATTGTGGGAACCTATCACCCTCTGTAAAATATGATCCATCTTGAGGAGGGGTAATTGTCCTTTAGAGAACACTTGTTGAGATTTCAAAAATCAACACACAAGTGTATCTCCCCATTTTTGTTCCTCACAGGTACCAAGTTAGCCACCTAGTTGGAGTACCTCAATGGTACAATAATCCTTGCATCCACCATATGTTTGAGTTCTTTCTCGATTATGGACATCAACATGGGATTAAATTGTTAAATCTTATGTTTGAATGGCTTGGAGCCAACCTTCAGAGGGATCTTTTGATAGATGATGTCAGTGTCAAATGTCTTTGAATCCTCATACGACCATGAAAAAGTATCAGCAATTTTTTTTATGAGACTAACATACCTGTCATTTTGTTTCACAGCTAATGCTTTGGACAAATTAATGATATTGGGATTCTCAGTGGCCCAAATATTGCAATCGGTTATATCTTCTTCTTGATTCTTCATGGTAGCTTCTCTAGAAACATCATTACTGCCAAACAACCTTTCCAATGGAACTAGTCCTCTTGGAATGTGATTGGTTTTCAGCTCCACAATATCATGGCCAACTATTGTCTTTAGTAGATGAGATGTTTATTGATTTTCTAATTCATTATTTTCACCTTCTTGGATTTCTTGGTTGATTGAGATATTGGAGGATTCATCAATGGTGTGTAGAAATCTCTGCAGCTCTAGATCATCACTAAATACTTTCCAATGCTTTATGTTTTTTGGTATGGTTGTTCTATGTCTGATTTCCACCTGATATTTAATATTTGGACCAATGGGAGGTCTAAAAGTGTTGTGATGCAGGAGCATTGCCCACGACAAGCGAGCCAGCATGGAAGACAATAAACAAGTTGGACAAGTCCAGCCGAAACTTTTTGAATTTTCATACAAGATGATGCACCAATGTATAAATGATGCATTTATGAAAAGCGCCTTTGTATATTGTATTGGAATTTGAGTGATACACTCTTGTCCTTAGTATATAGGAGGCATTTAATAGATTTAATGTTGGTAGATAGGATTTTTAAGTCTATATTTGATAGTTTAGAGTCCGAGAGGGAAAACGGATATAGACACCCTCATTGTACCATGGTAACATAGCAGAGAAGGAGTGAATAGTAGAGAAGCATTTAGGAGAAGAGAAGAGCAAACATAGAATATTGTATGAAGAACACCCATGTACAGGCATTTGAATTAATAGAAGGAAGCTTTGATTCAAGTTCATGGTTTGTGTTGTTTTCTCTGTGTATTGATGTTGTGCTCATGAATGTTTGCTTTCTTGTTATGCATTTGCTTTGTATATGTTGTACATGAGATTTCATGTTTCAAACTGAAGTCTAAATGGGAGAGAGAGTGAGGTTCAATTGTTTCTCTATCTGAGCCGGGAGATTCCTGCAAGGTGTGTAGTTGAATTCATCCGCAAGGAGTGCATTGATGAAGGCTCAATAGTTTAATTTTTTTTCTCATTCACCCAGAAGTAGAAGTGGGTTGTTGAAGCCATGCAAGGAGTGCGCAGGCTGAAGAGGAAGTCTCAGTTGTAAATCTGAGCAAAGGAGATCAAAGACTGCTGCTGCAGGAAGTGCGTAGAGTCGGAAGGATTCAACACTTTGGGAAGTTGTTGAATGTTGAGCGCAAGGAGTGTGCCCAAGTTCCTCTGAAGAATCAGAGTGGAAAATATCAAGAGGTATAGCACTTCCATGATATCATTGAAAGAGAGCACAAGAGGTTTGTGTTGAAGAAGGTTCGAGTAGGGGTTGCAAGCGTAGGTGTTGGAGAGCAAGTTCTGTGAAGGAACACTTAGCCATTCCCAAGAAATCTTCAAGGAGGAGGAATCGACGGTTAGGATTCGTTGAGGAAACCTGTGAAGTCCCATCAGCCATCAGATCTCAGGAAATTTGCACAAGGTTTAAGTCCCAAGAGAAGAGGAAGGATCTCAGTCGTTGATTTCCACAGGGACACGTGTCAGACATCAAGGTAGGAGTCAAGATTTTACCCATCGGGGATTTCAGGAGTGTGAGATTGTTGTAGGTTGGAATCACAATCCATGATATACCGACGAGTGCTCAGACCCATCCATCGGTAGGGACACGTGGGGAGAGATCCCGAGGGGTTGGGAATCGGAGAATCGAGGTTTTTGTATACTACGGAATCGCTGCACTAGAAATTGCGATTTTGCGATACCCGATAAGGAAATGAGGAAGTGGTGATGTGGAGGAGAGAGAGCTCACACGTGCATCGGGGATCGAATAATCGAAGATCTTGAGAGCATAATCTCTACACATTTCGATTTCGCGAAGTCCGAAACTCCGATAGGGGAAGGACGTGGTCCTGTGGACAAATAGGTCACATGCGAAGAGAGTTATTCGAAGGGAGCTAAGGGGTGTAGAGAGTGTTGTCGTAGATCGAGAATCGAGGATTCGTGAGGCAAGTGATTCATGACCTCACAAGTGCCGATTTCCCGACGGGAGAATTCTCGATAAAAGCAAGGAACAAGTGGGTGAATATCTCATCAGAGTTCGAGGATTTGGGAGACCCGAACCTGTGAGTTCAAGACTCGCAATTACGCGAAGTCCGATTCCCCGATAAGACAAAGGGAGGTTATAAGGAGAGTCATATGGGTATAGGAAAGTCCCGACAAGGGATTTGAAGAGCATTTTAGCTCTTCGGGCCAAAGGAAAGGAAGGTCCTGTGAGAGTGGACGTGCCCTGGGTGGCGCGTTTGCGTCATGTTGGTAACTAAGGTCACATAATCTGCCTTATGATTCTTCTCTATGGGAATGAAGGATATGTTAAATGCTAGAAAGAAATTGTCGATTAGGTCCCATACCTTGTTTCTGTATTGCTTGATCCTCTGTTGTCTAGCTTGATGGATGTTCTTAACTTGATTGATGATTAAATCAGAATCACCAAAAACTGTTAAATAGTCAAAGGCCATGTCTTTGGAAGCCTTCAATCCCAACACCAGATCTTCATATTCAACTATATTATTAGTAGTTTCAAACTTCAGCTTATAAGAGAGTGTTATTACCTCTTGTGAAGGGGAGATGAGGAGTATACCTGCTCCAGATCCTTCCTTCAATGAAGATTCATTGAAATACATCTTGCATACTTTGTTTTGTTGATATGTCAGTGGTTGATATTTGTTTTAGCTGACTAATATTTCATGTTCATCATCATTTACATGAAAAACAAATGAGCCGATCTCACCCTCAACAACATAAATTGGGTGATTTCTTGGGTTCTGATGGTGACTGGCGATATAGGATAATCTTACCTCTCTGTATAGCCTTTTATGTTCCCCTCCAAACATAGGTATGGTGGTGTAAGTGAGGTCCATTTGTAATTATCCTCCAACCTTCTTAGCCCAAGTTCTAGATAAGAGCATACCAAACTTCAGGGGAAATTTCAGCCACAACAATGTCCATTAATACACTCTTCATTGGTAATTGTGCCAAAGAAACCACCATATCTTTTATCATTCCCAGAAATTTTACTTTCTTAGAATCAAAGGAGTATAGGTCTTGGTAGGGTTTGGTGATCTCTAGAACTAGTTTTTCCATAACAACCCTGGGCATAACATTGTGCGAGGCTCCTAAGTCTATTAGACAATTATTCATGATCTCATCATGGAAATTTAAAGATATATTGAATGGTGGAGAAGCATCGGAGCCATCCTCAATGTGTGGACCTACAGTAATGGTTGGGTTCTCATCTTGCAGACTAATTACATCAGAAGATAAAATATAAGTAGTTGGTTGTATAAATTTCATTATGGATTTTTTGGAAGGTTCATTTTTCATCAATTTTTTCAAAGGCACAACAGGGATATTGATCTTGCTCAACTCATGCTCTAGGATGAAAGAGGCTAGTGGCCTATCAACTTCCTTTATTTCAAGGACTGCAGGTTTATATGGGGGAAGTTTTTGACCTTTATATGACATACCTTTACTTGGATTTGTCTTGGGAGGAACTTCAACATGTTTGTTTGGATCAGAGGTAGTGGTTCTAGGAGCCCCCGTTGTAGGCCTCAAATCATATTTTTTCTGGGGTTGGCCTTGAAAAACTCCCTCTTCCCCTATCTGATTATCAAACTTATTTGACATTTTTGTTACCTCATATCATTTTTGTGTTAAGTGACTGGTATAAAAATCTGTTTCATTGAAAAGTACAACAACAGTATCATCTACAACATTGTTGTCTACATCTATCTCCTCAATCTGATTGTCTTGGAAATGAGGAGCTACCCTTTGATCATCAACATTCCTCCTTTCTCTTTGCATTATCTGAGGGGCATCATTAGGCCTTCTAAACTGGTTTGTATTTCTATTTCCAGTCCCTTGAAAATCTTTGTTTGGTTGATTATATTCCCATTTATCTTAGCTATTTCAAATGTCAGATCCTTCAAATTTTTGGTCATTTCATCAATTTTGGGATCACACGTGGTTGGGTTAGAGGAGGCAGGGGAATATTCTCTTTGTTTCTTCTTGTCTTTATCAGATCTAGTCTTTAACCCATCTAATGCCAGGATATTGGATTCAACCTCAATGGTTGCTTCCTGCATGGACAACAAGGTGGTGGATCTTCTCGCCCTCAACAAAAGGGAGAAATTTTCATCAAATGCATTGGCATAAGTAATCTTGGTAGAGGGTTCAATTGGTTTGATCTCATCTGTGATTCTACCATAAATATTATTGAATCTATTGGTGAATTCTGAAATAGATTCACCATTCTTTGTCTTTAGAGCCCCAAACTCAGTGATGTAGTAGAGATAATCTCTCCTATCTCCCCATTGATTTATGAAAGATTCATATAACACATCAATATTTGTGATGGAGGCTAGAGAAAGATCCCATAACCATTTCCTTACTTCCCCATACAGACTCTACAAAAACAACCTCATCCACACATCTACATAGTCAATGCTAAAGTTGTCTGCAAAGCTGTGGAAGGATACCCGATGTTCCTCATCTGTGACATCACCTTCCCCATCATATCTTGGTAAATATTTCATGTAATTTGTGGCTGGGAGTGCATGCAATACTATAAGTAGAACTAGGGGTGCATATGTTGCAACAATTATGCAAGATACCAGATATATAAAATATGCAGAACAGAAATGAAATGCTAGAAATGACAGAATAATAGTAAAATATCCAGCATAAT
>CBVK0100688787.1:0-18728 GCA_900067695.1 Picea abies | reverse complement strand
TAATTAAATATTAATAAAATCAAAGTCACTTTGGAGGGACAAGGTGAGCCAAAATTATAAAGGAAAGGCAAGGGCCTCTTCTCATTCATTCATGTGTGATCTTATTTTGATTTCTGGCTTCTAGCTAGTGAGCCCAACACTGGCGGTTTTAAGGGTTTTGACTTAACAAACCCTAGAGGACGATTCGATGGTGAAAGATTCCACCTAGCTTGTCCCAAGCTTGGTCTCGGAGCTGCAATACGCTCCCACACCATTCTAGTTCCAGATCTACTCAGTTGCAGGAGGATTCCACATCAGTTGCTTGTGCAGATAGAGAGAGGGCGCACCAATTGGGGGTTTCTAGCAAGGGGGGCACACCATTCATTGAAGAGGGATTTGTCCTAGCTGAGGAGAAGGGATTCCGGGAATTCCAAGTATTGGGTTTCCTCTGCAGGTGTCTTGGCATCATTCTTGGTGGTTTTTCGGAGTCTTTCAGTGGAGGATCGATTTGTATTGACAGTGGGGCGTTTTCCCAAGAGGAAGGCGCACCATCATTTGGAGAGCAGCTAGATCTAAGGATCTAGCAAGCATTTTGATGATTTGAGCACTTGGGTTCTCATTACAACGTTCTGATCTACCAGTTTGAAGAGTTTCAGGAGATTTGGAGGATTCATTCATCTTGGCCGAATTATCTAGGGTTTCAGGCATCCAGTGGGGTGCACCATTCAGTGGAGGAGTTCAGATCTACAGAGATTGAGAGGGATCTTGGAGATTCGGGCACCTCGGTTGTTCTTACCATCACCCGATCTACTGTTTGACACCTTTCTTGGGATGATTGAACATCTTTGGCACCAGGGCCGAATTGTTGATGAGCTTCAGTTATCCAGCAGAGCGTGGCATCTTCCAGCTTGAGGGGTTTGACACTTGGCATTGGTCTTCATCTCTTATCCAGCCTTTGGAGGCTTGTTTTGTATCAGCGAGAGCATTTTGTAGTAGCTCATACTTGTTATCTATTGTCTATCATCTTGGCCATCTGTTGAGCATTCCAGATCGGCATCTCCATTGTAGCAGATTCTTCTATTTTATGAATAAAGAAGATTTGAGATGTTTTGGCTTGTCTATCTTATTGCACATGGTTGAGGTATGTTCCATGGTTATCTCTTTCTGTTATTTGCTGCATACACACATATAAACACATCTAAACAAATAGATCAGCAAACTGTTTGACGAAATACCACAACCAGGAAAAAGTTTTTAAAAGGACACCAAAACAGTGATGAAAAGTTTTTAAAAGGACACCAAAACAGTGATGATCCTTGCATAATGGCTTGGGATCATTACACGACCAGTTTGAATGATTTGATTTTTTTATGGTTAAAATTAGAATGGGTCAAAAAGGTTATAAGGTTGACTTTTTATGATGAGAAGTATACATGGTGTTCACTAACGACATTTATTTTAGGTGTTGTTTACAAAATGTGAAAAAACAATTTAAAAATTATTTAAGTAAAATTTTATTAAAATCAAATATAATATAATAAAAGAGTAAATGTGTGATATTTTTTTTAGATAAGAGGTTAAATTGTAACCAGGGCAGTATATAATCTCATGTATGGGATTAAGGTTAGATGTTACTTTTTCTTTTCCAGTAGAAAATTAGCTCATTATATTAGTGAAAATATAATATTTTACATTTTCAAGACCCCACAAGAGTCCATAGCAGAACTAGTCCAGAGACGATGCTAAAAAAAACAACTACACACACATCCCATCACACAGGCTGCAAAAAGAGTTACAAAAATAGGGCAAAAAACCCCAATAGAAACCAAAAAAGATGCTAATACCAGTAGTCGCATGCCCTCAAAGAACCTCGAAGTGTTTTCCAAACATCGCTCACCCCTAAGGGACCTCAAAGTGTAAACCAAAACACCGCATGCCCCCAGTTGGACCTCAAAGCTCTGGTCCAAAACCTCTTCAAGCCAAGAAGAGAGAGATCAAAGGGTCAGAAAATCGAAGAAAAAATAAGGAACCGCCCACTAAAGATACCAGAAGCCACCACCACCGCAAAACCCGACGCTATCAATCACCCAGAAAATGAGCCCTCGACCACCATGAAGGCTGCCCGGAGAGAAGAATGGAGCTTCACCATTTTTGGCAGCCTCAGGCACAGGGAAAAGCACTGCTTTGAATCTCCTCGACCTCTAAACAGACAGTCGTAAAGAAGAATGTCGCCACTTGCAAGAAGGTCCTCCTCGCGCCCATACTTGACACTCCACTCGAAGACCAACACCATTGTCGTTCGGAACCTCCACCATCACCGCTGCCGAGACCCTTGAACTGGCCTTTCCAGCCCACCCTGGAAGGGTCTAATGCTCATGAACGCACACAGCCAAGGAGACTAGGGATGCGTCTAGCTAAACCTAGCCGTAGAGCCTGCAAACCGGAACCCTAAACGCCTCTCAAAACCACAGCTTAGTCCACAGCTCCGAATGGAAAAGCGCAGAGCCCGCAAACTGGAACCCTAAATGCCTCTGAAAACCGCAGCTCGGAATGCACTCAGTCCCTTCAAGACTACCAATCAGTCCGCGCTTAGCTTTTCAGTAGCTTCGGTTAGAAGTTACTTGAAAGCACATGGCTCATTGTTATAATTTCAATGATATTAGTATGAGATATTGGCTTTCTTGTAAAGACTACCTGGGCTAAAGCCATCTTTTGATCTTAAAGTAAGACCTAAAATTTATTTTAATTGGCTAAGAGCTTGTTTTCTTAAAAGTAAGGAAACAAATTAATGACCTAAGACCTAGAGGCATCTAACAAGAGTGAACATTGGCCCTTCTAGATTACCAATGAATCATTTCAAATGATGTATTTGTTTTTAATAATGATGATAAGTTCATCCACATTCACTAGTGACCAATAATAATTCTCCTCACTTTTAATTAACAATTAAATTATGATAAATTTTACCACCTAAAAAAAAAACCTATCATACTAATAACACCATAAATTTATAATATTTAAAAATATAAAATGTACTTTTATCACACTAACACCATAGATTTATAATATTTAAAAATATAATATGTACTTTTATCATACTAACACCATAAATTTATAATAAAGACGCCCGGTCTTGGCTAAACTATTGGGGAATCATGGAAGAAACCATTTTGCAAAAAAATATACTATTAAAAAAATATCAAATCAAAATTTAAAGAGAAAATGTGGTGTGATAAAGAGTTAGAGGAGAAAAGAAAATTAAGATATTATAAAGATGTAATCAACCCTAATCTAGAAGATCAAAATTATCTATCTGTTTTGTCAAGTGTAAACAAAAAAATAAGCATTGCTAAGATAAGAACAAATTCTCACGAGCTCCATAGTGAAACTGGGCGTTGGTCAATTCCTAAAACGTCATGGGATGAAAGAGTGTGTCACCTTTATGACACTAAGAAGGTTGAAGATGCAAAGCACTTTCTCTTAGATTGTCCAGCCTATACCCATATTAGATCTCATTTTCAAAATATTTATCACACTACCAACCTTCCTAACATCTTAACTGAACAAAAGTATGGTGATCTTGGAAAGCTTCTCTTAATGTTTTTCGAGTACAGAAACAAAATTCTAAAAAATCACAAGTAATCACTTACCTTCTTAAAGTTTGATAAACCAATTCAATTTTAGTGGACATTAATAATCATCATCATCACTATATATTTTTATTATTTTTAAATAAGATATTTTTGGTTTTTATTAATGATAATTAAATATCACTTAGCTTCATCTCTCGAAGCTATGTAATTTATGAATACGCTCTGTACACAATTTAGAATGCAAACAAATAACACTCGCACGCCGCGTGGAATCTACTAATTATTTAAACGATATTAAGTAGTGGTACTAGACGTGAGGTAAGTCATTTTGATATTTGGAAGTGAGTGGCTTGTAGCTGCCATGCTACTTTACTATATGTTTTTAGGGGTCATAACCAACATTTCAAAATATATGTTGTTAGGGGTCATGAACACCATTGAATAAAACCCTTTGAATATAGAAATAGGATAATAGCCACACATGTAATTTTTTAGTGCAATTCACTTTTCAAGAAAGCTTCTCTGTAACTATCTCATGATAAAATGAGCTAAGTGTTCCTATCTAATTAGTATTTTTTTATTTTTTTATTTTAAATATTTTAGATGTAATTTAAATGTTTTATATTTTGGTTTTTTTAGAGATATTATTCTTGAAATCCGACCAGAAATTGTTAGATTTACAAATTTAAACAATAAAAATTTGTGATTTTGTAGAGACTTATACCATCGAATTAAGACCAAAAATACAACTTAGATATTCAAACAACATCTTTTTTATATCTTTTAAATCTTTTTTTATGTACTTACCCCTTCTCATATTATCTTTACATATTGTGTTTTTTACAATTTTAAGAGACAACTTTATCTTCTAAAATACATTAATATTTAAATTAAAAATATTTTGAAAATTCAAATTAAATAAAATTGAAATCTACTTATCTAAATTAAATTAAATCGAACTTTATCTATACAAATGTTATATAGTAGTTATTGCATCAAGAGAAGTGAGTTGCATTTCACAACCCCTTATTGAAGAGATTGTAATGTTTGTGATGTCAATGGCATGTTCATAATGTTGATTGCACCCAAAGAAATCTTCTGTCATTGCATTTTACAACCGAATATTGAAGAGATTGTAAAGCATGTCCCATGTTTATAATGTTCATTGCACCTAGAGAAGTGAGGTGCATTTTATAGTAGTAGGTTAAAAAGTGCACAAACTCAACCATTTTTTAGACAAATTCTTTTTAAATTTTTTCAAAAGCTATAATTCCACCTAATTGATGGGAACTTTGACCATGGAACTTTTCTCTTACACATTTCAGCCCATCAAGTATCATTTAAATTTCAAAAAAATAAGTGGATGAGGGTGGAATTTTGACTCCCCCAAAAGATATACAATCATCATAAAGGTTGAATTTGTCCACTTTTTAACTCACTACCATTTTACAACCCAACATTGAAGAAATTGTCACATCCATTCCATTGTATATAAAGCATGTTAATGTAAATCCATTTTATCTCAAGATCTCTCAAGTACCAAGAGATTTACATTTCAATTAGTTTTAATCCCTTTCAATATTTAATAAAGGCCTTGTCTAACAATTCTACAAAATTGTTTTTTTAGTCAGAATTCGATGATATAAATTTGCAGGAAATGAATATTTTTTGTTTTTTAAAATCCATTTTTGAATTCATAAATGGATTCAACAAGCTGAAAAACACTAAGGCACTCGGATTATACAAAAATAATCACTCAAATCTGCAAATCTATCAATTTATCGTCGGATTTTGAGCAAATGTCTGAACGTTTAGACTATGGCTTTAATCAAGGTATTGTCTAACTGTTCTATGAAATGACTTTTTTCGCCGAAATCCATCAACATAAAGAAAGCATTATTTTTTGTTGTTTAAAATCCATTTGTGAATGCAGAAATGGATTTAACATGTTGAAAAACTTTGGGACAATCGGATTATACAGAAATAATCACTCAAATCTGCAAATCTAACCATTTCTCACTAGATTTCGGGAAAAAGTTCCTAAAAAATATAGCAAAAAAAAAATCATTTCTTAAAACGTTTAAACTACGACTTTAATAATTCTAGAATTAAAATCCATTTACTCTTACCATTTCTTATCCACACTAATGTCAAAAATAATATATTAATAATGTATATAAGTATATAAACTTTTGTGGTTTAAGATTTCAAGAATTATCGCAAGATCCACAGTGGTAGTGTTTATGATCGAATTTAAAATCTCAAACGTGGGTCCATCTCCAGGATGTTAATGCTGCATCTCATTTCTTCAACCTTTGTCCTGAAGATGGACGATCCGAAACGTCCACCCTAAACACTACCATACCATTGTGAATCCTCCGATATATATATATAACCTCTGTCTATTTGGCCCCATTCACCCTCTCAAATAATATATCATTTTATTCACCCATACTTTCCAACTTTAAAATAATAATAATACCTTTTCAGCTATGATAACCACATAATTTAAACGTACAAAATTAAATATTTTTAACAATTATTGTGTCATTTTTTAATTAAATTAAAGTATTATTATTTGTGTCATTTTTTAATTAAATTAAAGTATTATTATTTTTAAAAATTCAATGTTTTTTTAAGATTAATATTTAGTGTTGTTTTAGGATTAATAAAATTTATTGGATAAAATTGTATTTTTAAAACACGATTTTTATATTATACTAAAATTTGATGTTGTATTTCAAAATAAAATTGAATAAATGAAAGAAAAAAAAAAAATTAAAATGCTAAAAGTGCTAGACCTAGAGTAGTTAGATGTTATATAGTCTAATATAGGGAGATAATATAGGGAGATGTTGAGATGTTAATGTGATGACGGCTTATGTGATCCACATAATTAATAATAAAAATAAAGTTTGTTTAATTAATAATAAGAAGAATAACTATATTGATTTAAATATTGTTTTGATGCAAATTTATATTTAAACTTAGTTTGATTGTTCTAATAAGATTATATTAATTGTGATTGTACATGTGAGTTTAAGCTTTAAGCATGTCTACTATTGTTGTATAGGAAGTTCCATAAAAATATGAGCTCCATATTCAATTTCTTCTAAGATTATTTTATCAAAGGGTTTTGAGAAGAGTGTGTATGTTTGTTTCCATGCAACTTATGTATGTTAGTTTTTAGTTTAGTAGTCATCATTTTTTTCTTAGGCTTGCAACTTTAATAGTGTAGGAAAAATTATCAAGCTTGAGATTTTTAATATATATATATTTTTTGTCTTTGATATTTTCATTATTTCATATAAAATTAAACATTTTATTTTGTTTTCTTTATGGGAAAGGGTTATGTAGTTATAAATGTTCCAAAGTTTTTGTCATTTATCAAAAAAAAAAAAATTCCAACCTCTTTTTACATGAAGATGGGTTACCTTGTTTTGGTAAGTTTATCAAGCTTGTGTTTATATAGAATATAGTGTGCAAGGGCTTAGCGCTCAATCCGGGACATTTCTACATCCATTAAGAAAATGGAATAGGGAGAATTGTTTTTAATTTTGAAGTTGTAAGTAATATATTACTTTAGGATTTACTCAATTCTATTCCATGTTTCTTGAGTATGCTTCCGCCCCAAATTTCATAATCATACATGATTACTGGTGTTACTAGGTTAGAGAAAAGTGATTTCTTAATTCTCTCAATATTAAACTTCACATCTTTATATTATATTTATAAAAATGAAAACCAAAATAAGCTCCCTAATATTATTTACAAGTTATTTGATCCTAAAAGCAACATAATAAAACAAAATAATTAACATTTACATGATAAATTTCAATAGACTAATGTTAATGTCACTGTGAATGATAATTTCATCATCCTCGTTATATTTATATATTTAAATATAATAAAAATAAAAATATCAAAATTAATTCATACTCATAAGCTAAGAACGCCTATTTTTCCAATACATGAAAATGTGCCGCATAAATCCCTTGGAATATTAGGATTTATAGACCTTTTTGGAGAGATTGGGTATGGAGTTTTGGTCATCCTCTATTGCAAAATGATTTTTTATGATTTTATTCAATATTACATAATCAACATTTGTTACTCCTGATCCTTAATACAAAATGGGTATCTTCTGACCCAAAAGACACATGAATTCATTAACTTTATAATATGTGTTTCATTCAACTTTCCTATAAACCACAAGTTTTTTCTTTATTATTTTTATTAGTGTTGTATAAAAAGATCCCATCCAATTCCCATTTGGCCAAAAATGGCTTTCAAATGGTTTTCATCCTCTTTATCACTATTCAAAAATAATGAAACACATTTATGAGAGCCAATTTACTCAAAGTTGCTAGAGGTATATGTTGGAAGATTTCAACCTTATTCATTATTTGGAAAGTCATGATTACTATGTTTTTGTATCTTATGGCATGATGACATACGACTATTGATAAAGAATACTTAATTCTTAAAGCCATTAGCTTATTCTGATGTTATTTATGTTCTAGTCACACTATGAAAAAGGTGATATATATTGTATATACCCTTCATAAATATTTTTTAATAAATCAAAGTTATTGATATTAAATTAAGAAACGACATAGAATGCGTACAATTCATAGTGATGGAATGGAATATTTTATTGGTTTTCTAGAACAAAAAGAAATGGTCATGGCCCAACATCCTCAGTGATAATAATAGTGTGAAGAGTAGGTTTTCCAAATTCCAACACGATGAAAAGGAAGTGGGGGCAGGGGAAGAGCAGGTTTTCCAAATTCCAACACGGTGAAAAGGAAGTGGGGGCAGGGCAGGGCAGGCAGGGCATTCCCCGCTCTTCCCCACTTGCACATGGATTTTGTCTTTTGTTGCCGTAGATTATATTCCCTCAATCAAATTTTACATACATTGAAAGGAGACTTTATGAATATTTTTCGAAGTGTAGAGTTACAAGTCAAAGACCATTTCAACATCAGTGTATGAAGTTGTTCCATTGTATCTTGTAGCAGGTAATACTTAGTTGACTATATGAAACAGAAAATGTCACATGTCTTCTATTCTATTTTAAGATTATGGTGAGCTAAGATTTGTATTCATTGGTTCCATAGTTATTATATTCATCAAATATTTTTCTAGATGTTATATAATGTAGACTTAGTGCATTGGTTATATGAGTGGTTTCGTCTAACCAATGAAAGACATAACAAAATCCATCATTCGAGCATACAAGGGAATTTCGGCCCAAGTACATATTTTAGCTCAACATCATTTGCCAAAAAAACATATCATTTGAAAGAATGTGTAGCTCAAAATTTTTAACTCTGAATTAGATGAAGAGAGAGAGCTAAAGGGAGTATTGAAGAGGATGATGTAACTAAAAAAATGGTGTGAGAGGTTGGAAGTTATAGATCAACTAGAATATACAAGCAGAGACTCGATGATTAAATAAGTTAGCACAAGCATAGTGTGTGAGGTCAAAATTAGAACAAGTTGTGTCTTACCGCAAGAACTTTTTTGTAAAGAATAAGCATAATCATAATCTACTTATTATGGTTTAAATATAAGTGTTGAATCTAGTGTGCAAAAAGGATAGCTCAAATTGAATAAAACTAAGTGGTGAGACTCATCTTGGTAAGTATGAAAGGAGGAAATTGTGACACCGAAGCAAGATTCTAAAAATGAACACCATCTTTAATCTTTATTATATGACCTGCCTTGTAGGTGTTTGTGGTCAACTGTGAGGTTGTTCGAGCATGAAACTATGTCACGATTATCTATGATTGGGACTTGTGCATGTAGAGGCATGGATTATGTTGTCACGACTAGAGGGAGGCATCATGTTATTGCAAGGAGGAAGGGATAATATTTAGGGCTTGGAAGGGATGCAGAGTCACCACCCAAAAAATAGGAAAACTATGGCAAGGAAGAGGCCCTTAGGTTAATTGAGACTAAGAGTTGCTTAATGTGATCCTTATGGTTGGAGGTTGACAATAAAATGGTGATTTCTCTTAGTTATTTAGATGCCAAATAATAAACCAACAAAATTAACAAAAATGACTTCTTGTCATACTGCAACAAAAATGACACCATTTATGAAACTTTATGGATACCACCCTCCTTCCATCACTTCTTCTCTAAAAGAAAAATCTNNGGAAGATCACATCGAGAATCAACAACAAGTTCTCCAAATCTTAAAGGACAACATGACCATGGCACAGAATCGCATGAAACAACAAGCAGATCAACATCGTAGTGGAAGAAGTTTTGAAGTAGGGGATTGGGTGTTTTTAAGACTACAACCATACAAACAAATGTCCCTCAAGCAATCCAAGAAGGATAATAAATTATCACCAATGTACTATGGCCCTTATAAGGTGTTGCAAAAGATTGTACTATGCCATACAAATTAGAGTTGCATGCATCTTCACGAGTACACCCAGTTTTCAATGTTTCATGCTTAAAGAAGGTTATAGGCGACAAGATCCTAGTTCAAACTATATTGCCAGAACTTGACGAGGAAGGAAAAATCATATTGGAGCCTGAATCCATCATTGACACAAGAATTCGCCAGCTGAGGAATAGATCCATTTCAGAGTATCTCATTAAATGGAGGAAACTACTAGCTGAAGATTCCACTTGGGAAGATGAGTCTTTTATATAGAAGCATCCAGAGTTACTCAAGCATTGTGGATAACACTTGTCTCAAGGGGGGGGGGCATGTTAAGCCCTAATATTGGCTCATTACCCCTTAATTGAGGCATATTATATTANNNNTTAATTGGGGCATATTATATTAGTAATGTTATTTTATTTATGTCGGCTTTAGGCCATTAGATGTAATTATACCTCCTAGTCTCCTATATATACCAAGGAGACATTTTTATTTTGAATCATCTTGTACTTGAACATTTAAGTGGGGTAAAAGGAGGTTTCCCCCTNNNNAAGGCGTTGAGTACTTTTTCTGAGGTTTTTCTATGCTATATTGATATTTGGTTTTTAACAATAGATACTTTACGGAATTAAAATCTTGGTCTCTAGTCTCAGTCTTATGCAAAGATCCCTATCTTGAGAATGGCTCTAACGCTTTTGTTGACAACCAATTCATAGTGCAAACTAATCTACAACACTATTCAATATTGGTGACATGGCTTGTTCTCTAGTGTAACCTACACACAAGCAACTTGTTGACAATGCCAATATAACCTAGACTCTATAATTACTCTTATCACTAAGAAATCTATCTTTGATGCAACTCCTTTTCACATTGATATTCAATTGAACTAGATCTATCAAGATGATCAAAGACCAAGACATTGTCATGGTTGTGTGTGTGTGTGTGTGTGTGTGTGTGTGTGTGTGTGTGTGTGTGTGTGTGTTGTGTGTGTGTGTGTGTGTTCAGTTCTAATTGTAGTGTCTTGATTTATGAATTAAAGATCTCTCCCAAATTTCCAATGTGTTGGGAAAGACCACCAAAGTGATAGCTATTTATGAAGCATATTGGGGTTAAACACCAACCACCAAAACTGCTTATGCATCAGTTTTATAGCTATATGCTCAATGGAACTAGTTAAGCATAACAATGGAATTCCAATTCCATTGTAAATTATAATCATAACCTTATTATTGAATATGGACAAGGATAATCCTTTAAGATGGTTTTTCCATTCATCCCACTCTAGCTTCTTGAGATTGTTTTTATTGATTACATCGTCTCGGGACTTATTTCCACACAAAATGAACAATGCTACTAGCTTTCCATGTAGTATTTGGAAAACCAAAAGAACTCAACTAAATGAACCTTCGATTTCAATTACCATACACATTTACTTAGGCTTCAACTCAAACTATCAATACAGGGTAATGCTCATACATATACATGTGTGTGTCTATACACACAAACACACATATATGTATGTATGTGTGTGTGTGTACACACACACACACACACACACACACACATATGAACAACATTGAAGACATTTATCATAATTTTACAACAACCCTCTCTACCTCCATAAAAAAATTCTCTATCGAAGTGTTGTGTAAAATGTAGAATGGAATTTCCCTTGATGGGGTGTTATTGTTGTCCACATGACTATAATTAGCTTGAAGGGAGTTTTCTTTGACACTTGGTGGACCGTAATCCTAGAGGGAGAGGTGGGAAGATCCTTCCATAACTTTCCAGTCCTGATCATTAAATCTCCACCATCCTTTATGCATGCAAGAAAGGTTGGAGCATTGGTCTCAGGTACAATCAAAGGGAAAGATATTTATAGCTATCTTGTGGCAATAGTTAATATGGCTAGCATGCAAAGGAGGGAACTAAAGATTGAGTTGACAGTAATGTAGTCGGGTGGGAGGCCTTATTATGCTAGCTTGCGTTTGGTAATTTTTTCGAACAATATTCTCTTTTAACTAGTGGTGAGAACGTAGGATAAAAAAACACTTCAACAGAGTATGCATAGATTGTCATAATACAAAACCAAATTCCCAAAGCACAAATTGCAGTAACTCATAGATTCAACATTTAAATGCAACTTTTATTATGTTGAGGAGAAAAATTGCAATGGGGTGAGCTATACACATACTCTGTGTATTATTACTCATTGACAATACAAAATTGCAGAGGTCAAGGCTCAGAGACACCCTTTCTTATAGTGAACAGGAACATTAACTCCTTCATCCACACAACTTCAAGCTCCAATTCTTGTTACTGTCCTTCCCTATTTCTCCTTGCATCTCCCTTTTTTTTCCTTTTAACTCCAACTCTCATTATTCTTAATGGGATTATTTTGGAAGGCCAACCATCACAACTATTTATTTCACCTTCCCATTGTGCTAGAAGAAAAAATAAAATGAAATAAAACAAAATATTTTTATTTATATAATTTACAAACATCTACCAAGATACAATTCAGATCACACCTCCCCATTTGAAGGCTTTTGGTCCCCAAAAGTTGGACCGTTAAAGAGATAGAAGCATAAGGCTTCCATTTTCCTCTATATATCCACCATTCCATTGTTGTGGCTTGTTTCCTACTTTCCTACCCTTATTTCGTTGCTAGAGTAGTTGTGCTCTCTCTCTCTCTCTGTTGATGTGCTTTTACGAGGTATGCCTTGCTACCCTTGACCACATGGTACATTTTTTTCTCTCATGTAGAAGGTAGCATCACCATCCCACAAGTAAGGGCTACCCAACATCACTCCACAGGCATCCAATGGTGCAACTTCACATTCTACCTCATCAACATTGCTGGCACTAATGGAAAACTTGATTTTACATCTTCAAGTGATTCTCATAACATTTTTCCCTTGCAACCATACTAGTGAACTTGGTTGCACTAGATAGTAGGTTTCTAGACTAAGCTCATCAACTAGTGTTTCATAAACCAGGTTACATTGAGAACCACAATCGAACAAGGCATTTACCTTCTGGTTCTTCACTTGAACTTTGATTCATAATAGTGCATGTTTATCTCCACTCGCCCTTAGCTGCTGCAATGAAGGGAAAACTATGGCTTCATCCAGATTAGAGGTTCTTTCTATTGCTTCTTCATTTTTCTCGGTAGATACCTTTTTTTTCCCCTTATAATTTAGCCACTTTGGATGTAATTCTAGATGAAGTTTCCAGCACTTCTCTTCCATGTGTCCATCTACATTGCAATGTTTGCAATGCTTATTAGGATCCCTCTTTTTCTTGGATGTGGCTATTATATTCTTATCTATTTTCTTGTTGGTTTCTTCTTGGTCCATGTGTTGTTGTCTTTTCTTGGAGTCCAACTCAATGTAGAAAGCCTTCTTTCTCACCTCATTTATGCTTTTCACACCATGAAGTTGCAACTGTCTTCAGATATGGATGAAAATTCCTCCAAGGTACTTCATCACCACCCATGGTTCCTTGAGAGAAATACACAACCTGATGGTCTACCTCCTGAACTCATAAGTGTATTCTTGCACTCCTTTTCCTTGTTCTTGCCAAAGGTACTGCCATTTCATGAGTTTTTTCTCTTTGTAACCTATGCCAGGATAGAATTGTGACTTGAATAATGGCTTGAATTCCTCCCATTTCATCACCATGGGCTTCTTACCTATCCTCATTGCATCCACATAACTCTCCCACCATAGTAGAGAATGTCCAGTCATCTTCAAATGGGAAAAGGATATATGTTGTATTTGTTGGATTTGATAAAGACCAAAGTAAACTTCCAATTGTTTCAACCAGTTATCCAAGGCTTTAGCATTAGTTTGTCCATTAAATATGGGTATTTCAAGCTTCACTTCAACTTTGAAAGGAACACTGAAAGATGAAGAAAAATTGTTGTCATTACCTAAGTTTCCAAGCATCTCACCTTTGGAACCTTCTAGGCTAGTCTTATGTTCTTCGTGCTAAGTCTTTGATGAGTGTGCTTCCTTACCCTTCATTACTATCAGTTGTGTCACCAACTCTGTCAATGTAGAAATGCTTTACTCCAATCGGGCCAATCTGACCTCTGGGTCTTCCCTGTCATCTTCTTCATGATGATTCCCCACCATTGAAGGTGATATGCTTCTCTATAGACCTGGAAACAATGTTTGTCCACTTCTTTGGTATTTTTTGTGGATGTTTACCATGTAGGTGATCTCCAAGCCTTCAGAACCTACTATGATACCATCTAATTTGTAAAAGGTAATCCTATGTACCGTCCATCTCACCAGCACAACTGCTTCTACAGAATAATATTATTATTTTGTATTGATATTCTTTGACTAGTTGTAAGTCCCGAAAAATTCCATTCAATCATCGATTCAACCAAGTAATAACCCCGTTGACCACCCACAAGTTGACTCATCCCAATGACTGACCCATCAAATGCTCTGATGGTTGGATTGACGAAATGAAATACGAGTCGACTACTACAGTGGTTGGGACAAAAAAATGGAAGTTCAATCGACTACTCCAGTGGTTGGGTCGATGAAATGGCCTCGTCAGATTCTTTGATGGTCGGGTCGACTCAATGAAGGTCTGGTCGACTAATCCAGTGTTAAAGTCGACCAAATAAAATCCAGTTGACTAAATGAAGGTAAATCGACCATGGGAGAAACCCAGTCGGACTAAGGGGAAGAAACAAATATTCTATAAGTAAATTTGACTAAATACCCACAGAGAAAATTAAATCAATGGGATGAGTCGACTAGGAATGGAGATAAATGCTTAGAGGGAGTTTTTTTGGTAACCAGTAGAAACAAAAAAAATATGTGGTGAATTGGGTAACTGGCGAAGAAGAAGAAAAAATGTCTAGAGGGTATGTAAGCTCACCTAAGCAAGTATAAATTCACCCAAGCAATGAATAAAACACCCAGGGGTCCGCAAATTTGACCAAGAAGCAAAAGAACACTTTGGACAGGTGCTACAGGCTTTAAAAAACACTCTGGACGAGTGGACGGGTGCATAGATTTTCGTAACACAAAACCAAATTCCCAAAGCACAAATTGCAGTAACTCGTAGATTCATCATTTAAATGGGACTTTTATTATGTTGAGGAGAAAAATTACATTGGGGTGGGATATACACATACTCTATTCATTGTTACTCACTGACAATACAAAATTACAGAGGCCAAGGCTCAGAGAAACCCTTGCTTAGAGTGAACAGGCACATTAACTCCTTCATCCACACAACTTCAAGCTCCAATTCTTGCTACTGTCCTTCCATATTTCTCCTTTCATGTCCCTTCATTTTACTTTTCACTGCAGCTCTCATTATTCTTAATGGGCTTATTTTGGAAGGCCAATCATCATAGTTGTTTGTTTCACCTTCCCATTGTGCTAGAAGACAAAATAAAATGAAATAAAACAAAACATGTTTATTTACATCATTTACAAACATCTGCCAAGATCCATTTCAGATTAGTTTCATGGTGAAATCATATGATATTGGTGATGAGGAAGTGGGTGAAGAAGATCAAAAGGATCTGGTCCATCCATTGAAGGGCAAGGATCATTTTTTTATCTAGGGTGAAGTCGAGGTCTTGTGGGGTTATTGTGACCCTTCTTCGCATCCTATAACTCAAGTGATAGACATAATCTAGGTGAAGCAATAGGGAATTCTTTACTGATGGAGGACCACTTGAAATTAATCTTTGATATTTTCGGTGAGTTAGTTGATTTAAAATTCAAAATGGAAATGCTAGAAAAAAGGTCAATTTGTTAGATATTTTCTCGAGCCCATGAAAACACCAACACGCCCAGGAGGCGCCAACCTGGACTGTCATCATTCAGGAATGTATAATTCCATTGTAGATGCACCAAATGGACAACCCGTCTGTCAATCTGGTCTCTCACTCTGCCCAATGACTTCCTTATGCTCAAATGATGGTCTTTTTCCCTACTTGTGGGTTCAATACTTGTTTTGTTGTTTCTATTTTGTTATATGTCTAGAATAATTGTAAAACAATTCCAATTTTTTTCCCCTTGGGGGTAGCTATTCATTTTGAATGGTCTTGGGCTTGGGTTGGTTTCCATTTTTGGAAGCCCAAGCACATGGACACCATGATTGTACTCTCTCTAGTTCTTAGAAGGTAATACAAAATTCTAACTTACAAAAAAAGTAAAATAGAATTTCCAACCCTTGGTCTGATAACGAACGTAAACTTGCTATAAAAATCATTAGGTATGCCTCTAATGAGTCCTTGAAATATTATAATATTAATAGATAAAAAACCCTAATTAAAAGGGGAAAAAGGAACTACATAAATATAAAGCAAGAGGTCCCTAGGGGTGTAGATCGATTGGTGATATAGTGTATTTTTAAGTCACTCCTAGTGACATTGTTGATTCAAACCTTGCTTAGCCCATGTGTCATGATTGGGGGGTGTGCAATGCACCTGGAGGTTATAGTGGCAGTGGTCGAAAAACTAGACCATGTGTCACACGAGTACAAGCCCACCCAGTTTCCTATTCCACCAGTAAAGACAAAAGATAGAAATCAAGAGAAACGTTTTCACCTTTCTAAGCTAGATCCAAAGAAATTTTGGAGGCAAATTCTGACTCATAATACTAAAGAAAATTCTATGATTCCCCTCACAAATTGGGATTCCTACATTAAAAATATTTTCGAATCATGTAATGTCTTGGGAAAAAATCAAAATTTCTCTATAGAAGATGATCTTTTCTCTATAGAAGACATAAACCTTGGGGTTAAGCAACTCACAAATGGGAAATATAAGGACATTGAGGGTTTCCAAGATGAAATATTAAAAATTGGAGGGCCTAGTTTGATCCCTCACATACACAAGTTCTTCAATTTAGCGATCAGGCAGGGCTTCCCTAAATCTTGGACTCAAAGCCTCATTGTACCTATTTTTAAAAGTGGGGATAAAATCGATCACTCTAATTATAGGACCATTATGATTAGCCCCATTTTATCCATGCTATATGGAACTATTTTGGAAAAGAAGATAAGCATATGGCTAGAAATCCATGGAAAAAGAGCTAAAGGTCAGGCCGGTTTTAGAGGTTATCATTCAACTGTGGACCACCTTATCATGCTTAGGATCATTTCAAAGGAGTGTAGCAACAATAAAACCATTCTCCTTTGTTGTTTCATTGACTTTATAAAATATTTTGGCATTGTGCCTAGAACCAACCTTTGGAATAGGTTAGAAGAGCTAAAATTTCCCTTTGGGTTGAGAGCTATTGCAATAAGGTTGTATGAGAACGTTATGCCAAGTTTAGGAGCACTAAGGGTTGGTCAAAATAAATTAACTGCAATATAGGATTCAAGCAAGGTTTTCCCCTACCCTTTTTGGCATTTACATTGACAAGTTAGAAGATTGTTTGGAAGCCACAGGTTGTGTTGGACCAACTCTTGCTAGTATACTCATTGTCTTTCTTCTCTATGTCAATGATATTCTTCTTATGAAAAGGAATCCCTATGACCTTAGTAAGAAGCTTAGAATCCTAAGGGACTTCTGCTCTAATATAGTTATGACTATGAACATTGAAAAAATGAAGATTATGATCATTAAATCCAATGAGATCACCTATGATACTTTTGTATATGACAACAATATATTGGAGGAAGTTCATTTGTACAACTATCTTGGAATTGATATTCATCACAAGCTCAATTGGAATTATAGCATTAAGAAAAGGATAAATGGAGGGTGGAAAGATTATTATGGGCTTGAAAATAATTGTAAATTAGCATACATTTGTCTATGGGATAAGAAAAATCTCCTCTTTGAGACTCTTGTCACTCTCGTTATCTTATATGGATGTGAAGTTTGGGAATGTAGTATCTCTTGAGAATGCTGGAGAAAGATGGAGCATATCCAAAATAATTTTATAACTTATAATCTCAAAATTAAAGGCAATACACCATATCTTATCCTCCTCATAGAAGTGAGCCTTTCCCCCATTGAGAGCACAACTATGATTAGGTAATTAATGTACAAGAACAAGATAAACAACATGGATGACAAGAGGGTCCCCAAAATTACTTCAGAATCTATCCAAAAACACCAACGAATCAATTGGGGATGGAATAATGATGCCAAGTCTTCGCTAAATCATTGGGGATTTAAAAAAGATGTTATTCTACAAAATATTGATGATATTAAAAATATTGGGCAAGCTAAATTTAGGGAGAATATATGGTACGATAAAGAATTAGAGGATAAAATGAAATTAAGATATTATAAGGAGGTGGTTAACCATAATCTTGAATATCAAAAGTATCTCTTTGTTTTGACTAGCGTAAAGAAGAGAATCAATATTGCTAAAATAAGAACTAATTCTCATGAGTTGCATAGTGAAACTGGGCATTGGGAAATCCCAAAAACACCATGGAAGGAAAGAATCTGTCACCTTTGTGACACCAAGAGGGTTGAGAATGAAAAGCACTTTCTCTTAGAGTGACCTATGTATACCTAAATTGGATCTCAATTTCAAAATATTTGTCACAATACCAACCCTCCTAACCTTCTAAGTCATCAAAACTTTAGTGATCTCAGAATGCTTCTCTTAATGTTTTTCAAGCATCGAAATAACATTTTACAGAAATCCAAGTAATATCTTACTTTTCTTAAGGTCTGATGGACCAATTTTGGTCTCAGTGGACGTTAACCATCATCATCATTATATATATATATATATATATATATA
>CBVK0100688786.1:0-10592 GCA_900067695.1 Picea abies | reverse complement strand
ACATGAAGATTCCAAGAAAGAATGAAAAGCAAGAACAACCAGTTATTATACCGAGAATCACAAGATTACCAGCTTGGTTTGAACCCACTAAGAAGCAATCAAGCAAAAGAAATGGAAGTTATGATAAAGAAGAGCGTATGTAAGAAAATGTGAAAAAGACTTATGAATGGAAGCATTGCAAGATTCAAAGTTTCTTCCAGGAGGGAGAAAACTATAACGACAGTTCACCAGTATCCATGGATTGGAATTTACATGTAAAAGTTGTTCTTCCCAAATAAAGCAAGTGAGAAAGAAGCTTATACCAGAAAGAGACCCATGTATGCAGATATAAGAAGACCTCATATGGATTCAAATAACTTGACACAGAGTATCTCATATACAGCAGAAGCGTGGTGAAAACTTTCTATAGTGGTTACTCAAGAGACCGAGATGATGGATTGTTAATCCATGACAAACTCTCATGATGAAAGAAGAAGTGCTACTTGGATATGTTTCAGTTTGAGCCTTGCCACGATGTCATGAGCTAGCAGGAACCAGAAATGTTGATTTCGACCATGATATATTGTAATGATCTGAGCTATATGAAGCCTTCAAAGAAAACCAATGTTCCATGACAAACCAAAGTACATTGAGATCAAGCATTACATTCTCTGTGATGAAGTCCAGAAAAGAGAAGTGGTTCTCCAATATATCTCCACAGATGAGCAGATAAATAGATATTTTGGTAAAGCCTTTGTCCAAGATGAAAGATTTGCATACTTAAGAAACAAGTTGGGGCTCGTGGAGATGACTTCCTTATTGAAAAATGAAGAGATTACTCCCAGGTTGGGAGGGACCACTGATGTGTTATTGTTTTATGGACAGTCATTTTTCAGTTTGAAAAATGATCCAGGATGAGCATTTCCTTTCCAGTTCGGAAAGTGGTTTGATATTTCTGACGGACAGGCATTTTCCAGTTCAAAAAATGGTCCAGATCAGACAATGATTTTCGTAATGAAAATGGTCTAATAGATTGTTGATGTACCATAGACAGTGATTCCCCTTGTCACCAGTGTGGGGGAATGGTCTAGGACAATGATTCTTCTTGGCAGTCACTGTGAATAGTGGTCAAGTGGAATGGTCTGCCTCGTTGGGCAGTCAATCTTTCGAAGTTCACAGTTGTTAGCAGTTTCGAAGAATGGTCTGTTTTGGAGGTTGGTGCAGGATAGTCATTTCCATTAGGAAATGGTCCAGACAATCATTCCCTAGGGCAGACTCATTATATCCAGGTTGCACTATGATTAGTGTTGGAGGAATGGCCCAGTTAGGTGAATGGTCCAGGTTCAGCAATTAGGGACAGGCATTCCCTAGGGCAGACTCGTTCTCTCCAGGTTGCACTATGACTAGTACAAGAGGAATGGCCCAGTTAAGTGAATGGTCTAGGCTTAGAAATCAAGGACATTTATTCTTTTATGCTTGAGAAGAATAGTCAAGATAACCCATGGCTGATGTTTTACATTCTGAGGGCAGATGCTCTTCCAGATCTCACAGATGTGAGTGGAAGAATGGCCCAGATGACTCAGTTTATATCATGATATTGTTTTATGCAGGTTGATATCATATGATATGATTGCTATGGAGACTATATGTCTTTGGATAGTAGATGTATGCTACTGTGGTGGATGTGTTCCACAGGTTGTGAATATGTGTCACTGATCAAGTAGTTGTGTTCTACTTGGTGTGGTTGTGTACCACTGGATAGTAGTTGTGAACTACTATGGATAGACACAGTTGTGTTCTATTGAATGACATTGTTCTGATTTCCATGTAGACTATTAGTGGTGTTGAAAATGATTATAAGCTAAATGGATAGTCAGTGTGTTGATGGACAGACATTCTCCAGATGAAAAATGGTCCAGAACATTTATTCTTCTAGGATGTATGTATGGATTAGAAGAATAGTCCTTGTAGCCCATGGTGTGGCTTCCAGGATCTGTTGGAATAGTTATTATTCTAGGACATATGTCTGGATTAGAAGAATGGTTCTTGTATCACTCTATGCAGTGAGTGACTTATTCAGGATCATGCCTAATTACTCAGATGGAGTATGGATTCGAGAGATGATGCAGTTGATGCTATCAGATGATACTGATAGTGATGATGGTGCTCGTGATCTAATCATGAGATAACATGTATGGCTATGATGATGCTACCGGTTGAATGGTATGTTTGTGCTCAAGACCATTGCTTTCAATACCTCCCTAGCTAGGAGGGACTATTGATATTATGGTAGTTGCGGAAGGTATTAACCTCCATGTGTAACCCTGACAAGAATAGAATATTTCGGGAAGCAAGAAGAAACCCTAAAGCATTGGACATAACCCTAGAAGACAAGTCGACTAAAGGAAATATTTAATATTGAGTTTTTAGCCTCCAGAATGAGAAGTCGACACACACAGTATAAATACAGGATGTCAGAGCTCATTTGACACACACAGCTCGCAACTGCGGAAATTTAGTTGTGCAAGTCTGGAGAGTAGTTGCAGCTGCAGCTACTACAACTTGTGTTTTCGATTTTAGTCTTGGACTCTCTCTTGGTTATGGTTTGGACTTTATACTGTGTATGCTAACTCTGGAAAGTGATACACTACCTTGATTGACTATTGGGCCTAGGGTTTGCTTCCAGAATTATTCTATGTCAAGGTTAAGGTGCTTGGGGGTGGCTTCGGCCTATGGTTGGGTGACAATATTGCTATATTGTCTATGGTTAAACAAACACACCTACTTTTCTAACACAAACATCATTATTTTAACCCAATACCACTCCATACCTTAAGCTTGAGTAATATATGGCAAGATACACAGAGCCATCTATAATATTTTTCTTACATTTACATGGATAGTTTTTTTAGTTAATACTATCAAAACCTTGAACATTATGTGTAAGAACCAATGTGGAAGCAAATGCCAATAAATTGATAATTTCTCAATTCTTGCCCACCCATTTATTTTTCAATTTACTCCCCACGTTTGTTGATCTTTTCTCAAGTTAGTTTAATCGTTTCTCTAGTTTTTCCAATTTTATGATTTGTTCACCCCTTCTAAGTTATTCTGAAATCCAATTTTTTCAACAATGGTAAGAACTACACAAAAGAGAAATTTGAAATTTCACAGATTGGATTTAATTTTTAATTATTGGTATGATTTCTTTTGAAGCAATTTCAAGATAATTTTAATTTTACACCAACTCAAAGCCTCGGCTCTATTTAAGAAATGTGTTTAGCTATATCACGAAAATTATTTCAATGGCATATTTCCTCCTTATAAATTTGTACCTTTGTCTCCTTAGAAGTCACCAAAACTCTCTCAAAAGTCACCAAAGTTTCTCGCTGTCACAGATTCCCCCAAGAAAATTATTTCAATGGCATATTTCCTCCCTACAAATTTGTACAAATTTGTACCTTTGTCTCCTTAGAAGTCACCAAAACTCTCTCAAAATTCACCAAAGTTTCTCGCTGTCACAGATTCCCCCTGAACCGTTGTTATTGATAACACTATATTGCTTAGTGATTAGGCAAAAATGTGTTCTTTGTATGGCGAGCATGGGTGTCTTCTCACCATGATTGGAGAGAGATATATTAAGATGTGTGTGAGGGTTTTAATTTGAGGATCAAACACTATGCATGGGTCAAACTATATCTCTTATGTTATGGTAGTTTTATTTTTCTATGTATTTACCAGTGACAAGTCAAGCGTCAATTTTGATATGGTATGGCAACTCTCCTATTGAGAGTGGTTGTTCTCTTAGACTATCAAAACCCTCTTATGTTATGGTAGTTCTATTTTTCTATGCACTGAATTCACCAGTCACAAGTCAAGTGTCAATTTTGATATGGTATGGCAACTCTCCTCTTGAGAGTGGTTGTTCTCTTGGACTTTCTTCTTGATAGTCAATTCTTCTTACAAATTCGGTAACAATGGCTCTATGTGGCTTTCTTCATGGCATTGAGTTGTCTTACAGCTTACAAACTTGGAACTGTCATGATCAATGGCAAGCTTCATTTGGGGACTCAATCTGGATTTTCATGAGGTAACTCAATTTTCAAATGGTGCCTTTGTTGATTGATAGAGTGGATAGCAGCTTCCTTCTTGATACACTGGCTCCTTCTCAATACCGCAATGCTCTTTATTTCATGTTTTCTCCTTTGATATGACTAGAGGCAGCTTCATTCTCCTTTTTTTAAATAAAACATTTCCTCTCACAACCACGACAATAAGCCCTTTTACAATGTTTGATCTAACTTGTAAAATATTCATTTGTCTTTCAAAGACGTAGTCTAAACATTCTACGGTTTTTTTTTCCATTTTCGAGCATTTTTTCCAACAAGCTTTGTTCGAAATCCGATCAGAAATTTAGAAAAAATCGTTGGAATTGCATATTTCAGTGGTTGAGATTGCATATAACAGGTGCCTAGGGGGTTTTGAGGGCACTTAATGGATTTATGCATTCAAAAACACAATTTGAGCACGGTAAAATTGTGATTTCGCCAACAATCCCATTGTCAGACTCTAGTGATAGTCACGGGAAAAAGTAAAAAAACGTAGAATGTTTAGACTATACCCCTTTCAAATCCTTAATTCGTCTTTGCTTCTCTCTCCAATAGAGACATGAACATTCTCACCAATCATGCACTTCAAGATGTACTTGAGGCATGAGCTTTCTCACTTTTAAACACACAAGGAGAGACACCAGTAACGCACCTCAAGATGTACTCCAAGACTTAAAGGATCAAAGGTTTTGGTGATACTCTAATATTATGTGAAGCTTTTAAGCATACAAGAAAGAAAAACATGATTAAAAATAAAATTCATGTATGATATATACTTTTATTACATTAAAGTAATTTGATACTATAGGATTGATCCCCTTTTATATCATTTTCTTAGTAGATGTGTTACTAATACAACCTAACTACATTATTACTTAATAATATCTAATTATTACTAATCACTTATATGAAATCGACTTACATTAGATTTTATATATTTTTGAAAAATAAAAATAAACAACATACATACCATAATGTGGACATATATATACATCCACAAAGATCGACATTAGATTTTATATACTTTTATAAAATAAAAATTAACATACATACCATAATGTGGACATATATATACATCCACAAAGATCGACATTAGTCAAACTCTCTTTTACATCTTCAAATTTCAGCTTCAAAAAGGTTTCATATATCTACACTCGAATAATGTTAAATAAATCATAATATATGGCTTTGTGTCATAGTTATCACTCAATGTTTTGAATAGGAAAATGTGAAATTCAATTTTCAAATGGTGCCTTCGTTTCTTGATAGAGTGGATAGTGGCTTCTTGTTATAGTGGCACCTTTTCAATACTGCAACGCTCTTTATTTCGTGGTTTCTCCTTTCATATGACTTGAGGCGGCTTCATTCCCTTTTTTTTAAATAAAAAGTTTCCTCTCACAACCACTACAATAAGCACTTTTACAATGTTTGAGTTAAGTTATAAAAAATTAAAAATTAAATATTCTCAGGCCTTTCAAATCCTTAATTCACATTTGCTTCTCTCCAATATCTCCAATAGAGGCATGAACTTTCTCAATGCACACTTCAAGATGTGTACTACAAGTCTTAAAACGATCAGAGGTTTTGACGTTGCTATGATACCATGTTAAACTTCTAGGCACACAAGGATAGAGACATGATTTAGATAAAAAAAAATATGTATAATATATGCTATACATGTTTTTATTACATTGAAGTGCTTTTATTACATTGAAGGGATTTGATATAATGGGGTTATTTCCTTTTATGTCATACAATCTAACTAACTAGGTCATTAATTAATAATATTTGATTACATTTAAGTGATTTGATATAATGGGATTGTTTCGCTTTTATGTCATTTCATTTTCTTGTTATTGCATTGAAGGGATTTGATATAATGGGATTATTCTCTTTTATGTCATACAACCTAACTAACTAGGTCATTAATTAATAATGTTTTATTACATTGAAGTGATTTGATATAATGGGATTGCTTCCCTTTTATGTCATTTCATTTTCTTGATAGATATGTTACCCATACAACCTAACTAATTAGGTTATTAATTAATAATATATAGTTATCATTTTATTAGTTATTTATATGAAAGTGAGCCTTTTTTTTATGTGGTTCACGGCACTGGAGGTGCTCGCTAGGTTCATGAAAACTCCCCGGAATCCGCGAGAGAAAATAGGGAGGCAGAGTATTTTCAGAATAGACCCATCAAGGACACAACATGTCACTTACAAGGAATTGAACCTGGGTGGGGAGGGTAACAATCATTCCTCCCAACCACCCAAGCTACATCCAATGGACTATATGAAAATAACGTACATTACATTATATCTACATTAAATTATATATACTATTGCGAAGCATTCTAAACATATATTTATTTATTGAAGCATTGTACTCCAACATATATTTATTTATTTAAGCATTGTACTCCAACATATATTTATTTCGAAGTAAATAAATAAATGCTATCCTTATCGTGGTTTAGTTTGAAAATCTTTACCATATTGTGGTGCAGATAGACATTAGTCAAATCCTCTTTTACATATTCACATCTCAGATTTAAAAAGGTTTCATATATCTACACTCAAATAATGTTAAATAAATCATAATTGTGGCTGTGTCATAGTAATCACTTACTGTGTTCAATGGCAAAAATGTGAAACTAAACATATCTACAGATCAGACCATTTCCCCATGTTGTCACCACGGTTAGTTTACGACTTCATTTGCCCAAGCGTAGTTAATAAGGTAATACATGCTCACAAATGAAAACATAAAAAGCAATGAACCCATGGATACAAAGCAGCAAAACCCACCACTCACAAGCGATACAAGTATTTGCTACACAAGATAACATAGGCCAACAGGGTACCAAACTTTGATCTTAAGAATCAAAAACTGTATTCTCAACTAACTCTGCATGAGAACTTGTAGAAAAGCAATTAACGTGGAAGCAAAAATGCAAGAATGCACTCACAGGAGACAAGTGTGTCGCCTACACAATCTATTATTCATTGTAAGTAGATAAAAGTACATAGAACCGAAATTGGAGTGTACAAGATTGCCATAAGTGCCATTCATAGTGTGCATACTTTGGTTTTTAAAATAAAAAAACTTTTCGCAACCATAAAAAGGAAATACTTAGATGAGAATAAAGCTAGATGAGGGAAAGCTAACGGCTTATTTTTAATTGTGTGCTCACCTGAAAACGTGGAAAAACCATGAACATGGAAACAAAAATGCAAGGACGCACTCACAAGAGACAAGTGTGTCATCTGCACAATCTATTTATTTATGGTAAGTAGATATCCGTACATAGAACCGAAATTGTAGTGTACAAGATTGCCACAAGTGCCATTCATAGTGTGCACACTTCGGTTTTTAAAATAAAAAAACACGTCGCATCCATAAAAAGGAAATACTTAGATGAGAAAAAAACTAGAAGAGGGAAAGCTGACAGCTTATTGTTTAATTGTATGCTCACCTGAAAACGTGGAAAAGCAATGAAAATGGAAACAAAAATGCAAGAACGCACTCACAAGAGACTAGTGTCCATTCCCTGCACAATCTATAATTGGTATGTACAAGATTACCACGAGAACCATGCATAGCTTGCACACTTTGGCTTTCAAAATAAGAAAAATCATTCCGTCCATAAAGGAAAAACATAGATGAGAAGAAAGTGTACAGTATTTATAACTTGACTATTAACATATGAGTTCTAGGCCAAGTTGCCTGGACTCTATTATTCTAAAATAGACAAATGTAAATATCTTTTTTTGTTTCTTTTAAAACCGGCATTCATTAATTTATTCCCAATCAATGCAATTACCAGAAAATTGAATATAACAAATGACTCTTAAGTAATGTCCAAGTTAATTCTTTATCTAAGTCATATGACACGAGTACATAGGACACGGAGGACACAGGAATACAAGTGTACAACACAGGACACGTCAACCCCAGAAACAGAACACCGAAGACACATTATATATATATACAAAAATGAAATATAGACATAAAGATTCAATTTTTTTTAGAAACTTGAACATTTACAAAATATTGATACATCATAAATGATACTAGTTACTACATCAATGATGATCAAATGACAGACACACAAGAAATTGAAACAGTAAACTATAGTTTTCTCATTAAGTCATCAAAATCAAAATGTATTACATAAATAAAGTCATTGATACTATAGGTGGGAATGCCAATGGAAAATACAAAATAGGGTAGATATCAGAATCATCAATGCAACAATCTCATAGCTCATCACTCTCAGTGGTCCTCCTCCATGTCAGAATCATCAAAATCACCACCACTACCAATGGTCTCTCCTCCATCCTCCTGTATATCCGATGCAAGATCTGCATCTATTGGTGTGGAGGATGACCCTTCAAGAGGATCACCATCATCAAAAGTGACCGACACTAGCACTGGTTCATAAAGATCCAAGTTGGCTAATGCCAACTCAACATTGTTGTCCAAACCTATATCATCAAGAAACACATCCCACACCTTTGTATTTCCCTTCAACCACTCCTCCCTTTGCTTCCCTAGACTGCTCAAGCCAACTCTTCTTCAAAATGTACAAATTCCCATATGTGCTCCAATTCCTCTCACGAGAGGATGAAGTAACCTAAGAGGAGCCTCATGGCTAAAAGTTGTAGAATAGGGCATGTTGCCCCATGAGTTGCCCACCAAGCATGGGGCTTCTTAACTTCTCTGCCACCAAGCACATCATAGCCTCCAAATCTCCCAATGCCAGAGGAAAACTCTACAAGCCTTCCTCCACCCCATCAAGGGATGCTCTATCCCGATATGTCCTTCTAAATACTTCCTTCCTCCCATGTGAAGAGGGAATCTGCATGAAGGCCCACCATTGAGCCAATCATTACTATAGCATTTGGGATTCAACAAGTGAGCCAAGCAATGCAAAGGTGTGAAATTATTATTCCATTTGCTGATAGGAATATCTTGTATGGTGGTGAATAAGGTCTCTGTTGATGTTCCATACTTAGGGCACTCATTCTGTAAAATAACAATCTTCACAGACTCAATGACGGAATCCCACCCCTCATAAATATCTCCTACAATGGGTTGATCCATGTCTGCAAACCGCAACAAAGAAATAATAAGGTCCATGATCTTAATGGTAAGATCTACCCTCTTCCACCAACCATCATCTAACATTGTATCCTTGACCTTTTTTGAAAAAATCTTTTCTTTCTTCACAAAGACCAAAACTCTGAAATAGCCATGGCCCCAACAACAGCCTTGACCTCCCTCTACCTCTTAAGCATGATGAATGAAGAAGCAAACCAAGTATCTGCAATCTTCAACATTGATAGATGTGTGTACTCTTTATAGATTGTAAGTGCAATGGTATGGTTTTGTACAAAATTGCAGATATGGCATGCATTATCAATAAGACTTCCCATCTATGTCACATCCGAAGCAATAGATTTAAGTGATAGATTCAAAAAATGAACAATGCAAGATGTCCAAAACTAGGAGGTTCTTTACCTTAACCAACAATGTGGTTCTAAGCTTCCCTAAACTAGGAGGCACATACTTGGATGAAGCCCATTCAACTAGAGCTCAACACATCTCAATAAACAAAGGAGACCGTGCAACATTAAATGAAATGAAGTTGAGATAGAAAAGGAACCCAATGGTAAGATTAAACTCCCCTCACCTCTCTCGTTCAAATATCTTGTCCATTGGACCACCACTTGGAGCTGGCCTCTTTCTTGCTGGCTGAATTGCAGTCCCACTCCCAAGTCTGCTAGATGGCTTCCTCAAGAATGAAAGAGGATCCTTGTTTTTGTTTTTACTACTTGCTACTCCCACCTTGCCCAAGCCAATCTAGTTCCATTTCGTTTCGTTTGGGTGCACTCACTGCTTTACATGCTCCATGTCCGCAGTCAAGGGCCAACAAATGGCCCTTAACTTGGTAGTAGGTGCTCTTGTACTGAATTTTGCAGATATATGTCCAAAGAACATTCCCTCCCCCAACTAACTTTGCCCCGGGCCCTTGATGTCTTGTTACATACTTCCATAGCGGATACCTATTTTCTCGAGAATATGGTCTTGCTACAGCAAAGTTTTTTTCAGCATTGGAAGCTGCACTTGCAGCGGAAGGAACACTGGCAGAGAGAGATGGACTTGAAGGAGAGGGCAACACCAATAGTGGCATTCCTCCCTTTCATTTGACCTTTACCAGCTGCACTTGCTGATTGAACCATGATTTCTGTGGAATGACTTGAAAAAAACGCTGCTGTCAGAAAAAAAGAAGAAATCCGGTTTGCAAATCCACCTAGAAAGCACTTGGAATCCCTTCAAATCTCGAATTTACCCTCAGCTGCACACCAACAGGTCTGAGAGCTCCTACTTGCAGATGAAAATGAAAAAAAAAAAGAGTAAAAGATCACTTTTTAGAATCTCATGGGTCTCTTTTTTCTGCAGCACATTTCAGACACATGTTTGGCACGTCCTGC
>CBVK0100688778.1:0-14536 GCA_900067695.1 Picea abies | reverse complement strand
TCAACAGGAGGGGTTTTAGTTTGATCATTTTGATTATTATTTTTACTCTCCTTATTCTTGCCTCTCCCTTTCTTTGATTTATTTTTACCGGTCGGCATAGATTGAACAGAGTTCACTTCAGAGGTTTTACCAACGGGAGGAGCAGGAGATGGAGCACTTTGAACATTAGAAGAATTGGATTTAGGGGTTGTATTTGAAATGGAATGTGAGTGGGTATGAGCAGTACCAATCACACCATCAGATGCATGTGAGGCAGCTGGAGCAGTTGAAGTACTGGAAGTACCAGGATGAGGTAGTTCAGGTAGTAAATCGTAAAGTGTTCCCATTTGTGAATAAATGAGATCAAGATACTGAGTGTGACTTATAGCTTGCTCTTCTGTAACAACACCACCCATAGCAATATATTTACCAATTTTGTTCACGAAAGATTTCGTAAACCATTCTTCTAGTAACTAATCAGGGAGTTCAAGTTTAATGAGACGTCGTCTCCATCTCCACTCATGTATATGATCTGAGATGTGAGTACCTTTAGTTTGTTTGAAAGAAGTCAATATCTCAGTCCCAGTATTGTAATGGATCGATAACTGGTAATGTGTGAGAAAATCCATAGCTAAGGTGTTGAAATCAGAAAAGAAACCTCGTGGTAATTCAATATACCACTTTGCAGCCGAACCGGTAAGGGTTCGTTGAAAAAGACATAGACGAATGGAGTCATCCATCAGCGAGTTGAACGAGCACCATAAATGAGAAGTCATGACATGATTATTTGGGTCCTCTCCCTCCTTTCCATTGAATTTCATAATATCTGATGGAATCTTAGCAGGAATAGCAAGCCATTAGGGAGAGTGACGAGTAGGATCATTGAGAATACTAGACAAATCTGGAAAATCTAAAGTAGAAATAAAAGGCAATTGCCGGTTTACTTGTGGGTACTGATGGCTTTGGGGTGGGAGCCCTGTCGGCAAACCAAAAGGACCATAAGCAGATTTTCCATGGAGGGAAGACCCTGGCTAATTCGGTAGTGGGTGGATAGGATAGTAGCCCCAAGGATTGTAACCTTGAGTTTGAGGAAGGACCTGAGGTTGAATAGTCTGACCTGTACCCCAAATAGGATTGGTTACACATGGATATGGTTGGCCCACTGCAGGGACAGTTTGCTACCCCCCAACATTGTGAGGAAAGTTTTGTAGAAGCTGATTCCAATACTGGGCCAATTCAGGAGGTATATTTTGTCCAAAAGGTGAGGTTGGTCCCCCTACTGTAGGTATAGTTCCACCCGGAAGTTCTGTACCAATCGTAGGTTGCATAGTAACGGTGTGGAAAAGGAACCGTACCACCCTGTCCACCAACAGGAATCTATGGGTTTGGTGCAACAGTCAGGATAGTGCCACTAGGATTAGGATTACCAGAAGGAAATTGAGGGAGAGTCAGAATAAAACCAGGAATAGGATGCCCAGGAAAAAGAGGAACACCCGGAGAACCAGCTGGGGTTTGCAGAGGTGTTGGATTAGGAGCATTCAACAAATCATTCAAAGCATGGTAACCAGGTGGCAACGTCGGCATGACATCAGGTATTCTCTGGGTATTGATAGGAGCAAGAGTAGCTGCAGTAATCTCGGTTTGGACACTCGCAGTATTAGCGAGATGGGCCATCTCGGGAGGGAGAACAAAATGATAAGTAGTAGTCTCTGGTGCAGTTTCTATCTCAGGAAATACTGGAGGGTTGATTTCGTAAATCGGAGGTGACTCAGTACCGAAAAGGACTCGTCGAAAATCACCCAACCAAAAAGGATCTTGGCCTACTACACCAGAAGAAGGCCCAACGGTTGATTCAGAAGATGTAACAATTGCTTCCTTAGAAGGATTTAATTGCACAAAATGTCGTTCACCACAACGAATGCGATAGTCCTCTCTAGTATTGGTAATTTGAAAATCTTCTAGAGAATCAGTTCGGTCTACCTGTGGAGGTGGTGTAGTGACAACTGGAATGTCACTAGTTTCCTCATGTGGTGGAGTAACCACAGGGACTTCATTCTGATGAGGGGAACCTTCAGGGGTACCCTCAGGTGTCGTCGTATGCAAGGGTTGTGAAACATCCGGATGTTCCGGAGATAAACCTTGCATTCTACGTGAACGTCATGGTGGAGCAATTGTAAACAAGTAACAAGCTCCGTGAAGAAAATCCTATGGTCAACTTTGAGTAACACACGACACACACTAGTAAATAAAATCTAGGAAGCAATCACCAAGCAAACAATACCTTCAAATTTTGAAGCCACTAGTTGGTGATGAAATCCAATGTCATAACAACGAGACGAGAAGGGGTGGGGCTAGGGTGGAAAAGTTACACTGACGACTTTCTTAATGGACTTACACCCTGGTGCAAGCTCCCACACATAATCGTGGGTATACCCTCCAAGGAGCCCAAGTGAGTTTGATCAACGTCGATTCCAGGTACCGTGAAGACTTTCCCCTTCACAGTCACCTTGGGTAAGAACCTAGAGAGATAGGCCACTAAGGTCACCACAAACAATAGTACATCCTGGGGGAACAATTGTCAGTCCGATCCACACGCAAGGGCAGGGTATCTAGCCCAAAATCAACTCAAAGGCTTCCACTCATAATTGTGGGTATACCTTGGAGTGATCCCCGTAATACGTGCAATCTCTACACCGATGTCAACAAAGTAGGGTTAGTAACTCTACCAACACCAATGCAACCTAGTGCTTGACCCTTGTGTTAGAAGGGCATCCCAAGACAATATGTTGCAAATGGAATTTAACACTCCCTAACTCAAGATGCTATTGTGTGTTTTTCATCTTTTGGAGAGTGTATCTCTCTTCCTACTCCAAAGCACTAGCCTAGCTAAATGTTGGTGTAAAACAGCCCTAGAAAAGATTTATTAGATAAATTTTAAGATTACACAATGTTTTTAAAAGATGTTGTTTACTCAAAGGTAACGGAAGTGAAACCCATGTTGTATGACTCTGACCCAAATAATGCAAGGATGATGATGAAATATAACACTTTTCATTGCATGAATCCTATTTATGGGAGAGAGAGACAATTTACCAAATCAAACTCAATACTACAATGCAACACACACTTTCCTTTTAGATGTCAATGCAAACAATCATATATCAATGAACAATCTCAATGTGTCTCTTTCAAATACTTCAATAAACTCTAAAAATTTGATTTTCAATGTTTTATAAAATACAAAAACAATATTTTGAAAGAAAAACATGTTGTTCACTTTCCAAAAAGAACTCTGATTAACGAGAAAAGAAAAATCAAATCATAACGACTGAAGCAATAACAACCCAATCAATTCTTTCAATGAAAGAAAAAACAAAACAAAGAGCAAACCAATGAGTCTTCTCAATGAAAACGAAAATGTTCTTTCGAACCAACAAGCGAATGAGAAACACCGAACACTGAACTCTCAACCAATCACTGGTTCTCAGCCAACCAGACACTCTCAACTCTAGAAGTCAGAGAGAATGAATTTCTAATAAGAGCCAAGAAATGAAAGTCAAGCTACAAAAGACAAGAAACACCTTGAAACCCTAAAACAGTTCAAGCATGAAAACTAAAGCAAGAGATGTATTAATCAATGATCCAATAAGCCTATCAGAGGTGAATCAACTGATCTAAGCAATCAAAACTCAAATTCAAAATTTTCAAAAATCTTCCTCGCAGGCAAGCAGTGTAACACAGTGCGAGAATATAGGATTCTCGCAAGCCAGCTTGTAGTAAGGTGCGAGGTGTTCTCACTAGAACCTATGTGCAGGGTGCGAACTTGACCAATTCTCGTAGGCTGCAGTTAAACGCCGTGCGAGAAGTGTTGAAGATGACAAAATTTTTGAAAATGAAGGCAAAATTGACAAAGGATTATAGACCCAGAAGGTCTCTCAGGATATCCTGAGGACTCAGAGACTGATAAAACAAGAGAAATATGAAACTAGAGCAAATGGCCACAGAAAAATACAAAAAGAAACCAAAAAATGGGATTGTTCCCCAGCGGAGTTGCCAATTTTGTTTTAGGGTTAATCCGTAAGTGCGGACACAAACCAATCTCCCTAGATCCACTTGGATCTAGAACAAAGCAGGATAGAATAATACAATTTCCCTAGATTTTAACTGTCGAAGGAACTAGGAGGAAAGGATCATGTACATACCTTATGAACGCTTCCTTGGGTCTCTGTTGTACCATTTTCACTCCAATTCTCTTGCACCATTAAGACCACAATAGTACAAACCAATCGAAGTGAAGACAATTCAATATATTCAACAACTAATCTATACATATGATCAAGGAGTTATGTAATAAAGTGACATCATCTTTATGGGAAAGGGACATATTACTGTATTAAATTGATACAAAGTAAGACTTACAACCTGAGCCTTGATGTTGTAGATCTCCTTTCGATGGCTCCTAGCTCTGACACACACACTTGCTCATGCATGAAGAAGATCAACAACTTTTGGTAAGCTTGTTGGTGTCCCTAGCTGCTGTAGCATCAGTCCTTCATACAATCTTGCACTGATTCTCCAATCAATCTCTTGCTAGCTTGCTGCTTAACCTTTTCCATGAGAATTCCTCTCAATTTATAAGAGAGAATGGATTAGTTACTTGGATAGGAATGATCCCAAGATATCATGAAAACCAGTACTTAGATAACCATTCGAATGCCAACCCATCCTTCTAGAAGATTCCCTTCTAGAAGGCTCGAGAACTTCATCTTTTTCCTTCCTTTAGAAGATGTTCGCACCCTGATAGTTAGGTACAGCGTGAACCCCTCGCACCCCAACTTAATGCAACTTGCGAGAATCAATCATTCTCACAGGAAAATATATAGGTAGCCTGCGAACCTCCCTTAAAAGTATGATTTATGGAAGCAGACAAAGGTAACTTTTCTCAGGAAAGTGTTCTAGTGAAGAGCTTGATTTTTCCATCATCATTACATCATTATGACAACCAAAATTGTGGATAACAATAGGATACAAAGTGTACACTTATAATGAAAGGGTATAATGAAGGGTTCTAGCCTAAATACAAATATAACACTAGAAATGTAATAATTTAATATCTAGGCATTAATAACAGGTTTTATACTTAACATGGGACTTTATCTAAGGCTTAACACTTATTTATTATGTCCCTTCTTCTCTTCATTATGTCTCGGCTTCCATACCATGGTTTTTATATCCATATTTATAACCTTCATCTTTACTATAATGTCCCCCACCACTCCATCTTCTACTGTGTACTTTTCCATTATCATACATGCATGGAATATTTTTTCTTCAACAACACCTTCTACCTCAATGATATTTTTTTCATCATTTTCAACAATGTGCATGTTCCATGTACCTATAATAAAAATATAAGAAGAAAAGTAATGTGAAACAAGAGTTCCCACATATGTTTTCTTTCATGTCACTTCCTTAGCCACTTAATATTTCTATAATTAAAATCTTGTAGTCAAATCCAAATATTAAATAAAGGAATCAACCAATTCCAAGAGCACCTCCTTCATTTTTGCCTCTTCCCTTTCTTTACTTCACTATAATTCTAAACCTCCTTTCATGCATGTAGCTACAAGTTCATTCCCTTTCTAGGAAAGAAATGACATACAGTGTTGAGTAATTTTTTATTCTCATTGAAAATTCCTATTCTTTAGGCATAAAATAAATGGCATGCTCATGAACTTATTCAATCCCCACTTCAACGTGTATGTGGTCTCCTTTCACCTCAACAGATTTCAAATTACAATGTCTTTCATCATCTTCCTTATCTTGCTCTATAAGGGTTTGCTTTACTACAAACACCTTCACATTTTGATCATCCTTCTTTTCTTCAATATCCTACTACTCTAAGTAAACTTTATCTTATCTCCAAATAGAAGTTTTCATGACTCTTCAAGTGACACATATTGCCATTTATCTTCAGTTTCATAATCCAAATCCTTTTTATTTCTTCTCTATTAATACATTTCCAAAGCATCCAAATCGAAAAATAAACTTTTTCACTTTTGTATTTAACTTATTCTCAATTATATGATCTTTCTTATTTCCTCCAATAATTTTTGCACTTCCTCTTGATGCCACAGAACAACTCATATTGCAATTATTTATTCACACTGCTTAAAAATGTCCTTTTGTGGACTTCTTATTCACACAATTTGTGTGCATAGTTATGTCAAATGTTCCCTCATTGGATCTATCTCCTTGTCTCTAATATATCAACCCAAATAGAACATGAGGAAAATAATCAACAAAAGTGTAATGTACTCATCCCCCCCAATAGCCTTATTGAGGAAAATAGGGAACATTTTTGTGCCTTTCTCCATTATACTTTACCATTTAAGAATACTTATCCTATTAGGGGAAATGTTAGGTCAAAAATGGGAATCATAAGGAAAATAATAAAATAATAAAATGTGGGTTATGAATTTTTAAAGGGACGGAAAAAAAAATACTATGATATGGAACAAAATATAGTAGCATAGAATTTTTCTATATGAATTAAATCCATATCATAATACCCCATTAAGGGAGGATTGTTTTCCCATACTCCTTTACTTAATGAGGTGAGGAAATTTTTCCTCTACCTTTTCCCTGGAGTACCACTTTGATTTTCCTACAAGTTGTCCTTTCAACCTAATCTTCCAAAGGTCATGTTGCCCATGTCTTGTAGCTCTAGACCACTTCTTCAAAAATGTTTTGTTTACCAACTTTTCTTGAGCATCTGGTGCTAATTCTTCTAGGGAAGGTAGGACTTTCTTCTCCTCTTGATCGAACATGGAAGGCTCATAGAGTTTGAGATTATCCAATATCACTATTGATTAAATGTACATGTATGGGTCCCTATAATGAGACTATAGGTGCTATCTCCCATATTTTCTAATACCTCAAAAGGACCATACTAGAGATCCTTTATTGTCTTACTAGGACCCTGTATTATTTCCTTATTCAACTATAACCATATTATGTCTCCTACTTTGAATGTTCTCTTTGTTTTGTGTTGGTATTGTCTACCCTTGTACTTTTCTTGTGAATTCTTCAAAACCTCGTGTACTTGCAAATGGATTTTCTTGATCTTATCGACATTTTTTTCTTCTTTTAATGCATCTACTATGAGGTCCTACCTCACTCCTACTTCTTATCCATATACAACATCTAAGGGAGAAGGTGGAAAATATCCAAAGAAAATTTCAGAAGGTGACTTACCATTAGAAGTTTGGATTGCTCTATTGTAATATTGTTGTATATATATAATATTTCTATCCTAATTATTTGTATTCTTTTAATTGTAACCCCTCAAAATGTTCACAAAACTATTGTTGACTACTTATGTCTATCCATTTGTCGATGGATGGAATGTTGTAGACCTCTTGAGATTAGTGCACATATTCTCCCACAATGTAGTCCATAATTCATTAGTAAAACTAGTATCCATGTCTGAGATGATTCTCCTTAATATCCAAAAGTGCACCCAAACCTATTCAAATAACACATTTGTTACTTCTTTTCCTTTTATGGAATTTTTACAAGGCATGAGAATGCATATCTCCCTAAACTTGTCAACCACCAAAAACATATAGCCATGTCCCTTCCTGTTTGTTGGTAAACCTCCAACAAAATCCATGGAAATGATTTCCCAAGGTTGAGTGGGTATAGGTAAGGGATGGTATAGACCTTGCTTCCTATTATTGGGCTTACCAGTACAACAACGTATACATCCTCTAATACATCATGCTACATATTCTTACATTATGGGCTAGTGCACATGCCTTTATAAGTTGGAAATTGTCTTCCCAACATCAAATGTCATGCAACCTTGGAGGTGTGAGCCTCTCTGATAGGCTGTAGTTTTTCACCTTTAGGGACATAGAGCTTGTCAATATTGTAGACTAAACCATTCTAGAAATGATAGTTATCCTTGTTGTCACCTTATTATATATGATTTTTTCTCTGTAGTTTTTTAGAAACCTCCTTGAAGTCTTGATTTTCTATGTATGCCTCTTTTTATGAATCATGGGTAAGAGGATACATGTGTATCAAAGTTCCCAAAGTTGTAACCTTGGATGCAGGTGGACTTGAAAGAATGTTTTCCAACTTGTTTGTGCTACCCTTCTTATACTTGATGACTAGTTAAAAAATTTGTAAGAACCCCATCCATTTGTAGTGCTCATTTTGTTGTAACTTACTATGGTCCTATAAATACTGGAGATACTAGTGACTTGTGTGGATGATGGTCTCCTTTCCCATAAAAAAATTCTTCCACATTTCGACAGTTGTACCAAGGAATAAAGATCCTTGTCGTAGGTAGGCTAGTTGATATTAAAATGTGTTAATGATTTCCTAGTGGTCATATATTACATGGCTATGGAATTGTGTAATGTTATTCTTTAATAACGCTTTATATTGTAAAATGGCGTATCCCACATGCATCATGGGATTTGCTCTCCTTTCACTCTATCATATATAATAAAGGTGAAGGAGGTTGTTTATATGAGTAAGAGAATGCGAGAGAGTGATTGGTTTATGGTATTGATGATCCATAATGGATCATTATTTTTTTTTCATTTATCTCGATCCTTTAAGAGTGGAAAATTTTGGAGAAATCAACTTGTCAGGCCATTTTCATGGTAGGTCCTAGTTTGGAAAATTTGGGTCTAGAACCTTTTGGAGCCATTTTTAGGAATTAAATGGTGTTTTTTGGGGGTTGTTGCATCAAAAAATATTCCCATCCCTGTGATGGTTTTCTACACTCCAAGCCCTTTCCAATGATGTATATCTTGCATCAATTGGAGTTTGTATGAAAAATTTATGGCTGCCACAAGTTGGCCTATCGTGTTGACCACCATGATACAAAAGAATGCCATTTCAACCCCCATTACTCATGCATATGATGCTAGACACAAGAGAAATTTCAAGAAGATTATAGAAGGTTAAAAACCCTACCACACTTGAGGGTTAAGGAAGTAAAAAACCTACCCCTATATGGATATTGAGCTATGTTAAATATAGGGCCACTAGGAGGAGAAGGGGTTCCATTCGATGTTATTGTATTTTATTCCATAGTAGAGAAAAACAACCAGGGGTGAGAAATTAGAGAGAATAATAGAGAGGATTAATGTTCTCTATCATCCTAACATGCCACAAGTCTCAAGTAACTCCATAGAGAGTGTCTTCCCCTTTGTATTTTCATTATTCCATACTAGAGAAAAGAGAGAAGAGTAGGCTAATGTTTTGGATGGGTTTTCTCTCGTAAGGGTTTCCCGTAGAAAATATTGTGTCATTTTGTGGATGGTGTGTGATTTCATTTTATTGTTCTTTATTTTCCTCATTTAACTATTTCATGCATAAGAATAAAATGAGTAGCTAAATTTAAGGTTCATAGTGTAAATTTCAGTTTTATTTATCAGATTTGTTGTGACAAACTATTTGAGTGAAATATCCATGGTAGTTTACAGATCATATTGGTATCAGATCCAGGTTTTTATTTTGGGTATTTGTGGTAAGTTGAAGAATCCAAGAGTTATCTTTTAAAGAGAATTCGTAGAAACCCTAGCCATGGTGGACAATTTTGTTCATAAAAACCCTTGATATCCAACAGAAGAGAGATTTGAGAGGTTGGAATATGAATTTGCCAATATCATTCACAATATTAACCTTCTCATGGAGGATATAGAAATCAAGATCAGACTATTTAGAGATGATGGAGGCTCTAAATCAAAGATTACATCAAAGGGGAAATTGAGAGATCAAAGACTCAGGAAAGGAATCATAGAAATAATTCAAGAAATACCAACCGAGTTCAAGTGTCATGAACCCTTCATAGTCCCTAATCAAGATGGAAGTGAAAGTGGACATAAATCCATACCAAGGTGATATCACTGCATTAACACTGAATCATTTGTTGCAACAACTAGAGGTTTATTTTAGCATTCACCATATTGATGAAGAGCATATGATTTCATTTATTAGATTGAAGTTATAGGGTCATGCTTTAACCTAGTGGGAAATAAATATATAAAAACTTAGGTTGGAGGGTGAACTATCAGTAAATAAGTGGAAGCAATTCAAAACCCTCATGAAGTACCAATTCTACTTTATCAGGTATGTAGATGACCAATGAATCCAGTGGAACTACTTCAAGAAGAGTCAGGGGAAGAGTGTGCAAGAGTACACCATTGAGTTTAGAAAGATGGCCATGATGTTAGGTATCTCCCCCAAGAACCCAAATGTACTCCTCAAGTATATAGAGGTTTTACATAGTCATATTTTAAAGTATGTGATTCTCTTCAAGTCGAGGACAATGGATGAGGCATGTGTATAGGCATAGTACCTAGAAAACATAGGATAAAAGAAGGGGAGACAAAGTAGTTCAAAGAAGAAAGAGAACTAGGAAGATTCCAAGGAGGGGAAGAAGAACTGGAAAGGGGGAAAATATAAGAATACAACAACCACTACACACCAGTCCAAATATCCAAACAACCATTGAAATCATTTCAACATCGATGGCCACACTGAGAAAAAATGTTGGAAAATGCATCTGGAGATGAACCTAAAGAACCGGAAGAAGGAAATCTAAGAAAAAGAATATTTTAGCCACATATTCAAGAAATCATCTTGAAAGTATCTCATATTTGTATGAAAATATTTTATGCACATCTGTGCAGAAGGAGGTAAATATGGGTAGCCTGCATCACCAAGAAGAGAAGGATATGGCCAAGGTCTTCCACATCAATATTCAGGTCAACAAGACCAAGACATATGATTTATTCAACTCAGGTTCAAAGGCTAATCTAATATGGTTAACAAGCTTGGATTGGAGGTTCATGATCATCCTAACCCCTATACATTGGGTTGGGTAAACAAAGATGCAAATATAAAGGTAATGAAACAATGTATGATTAAATTTTCTATAAGTGTTGATTTTATTGATGAAGTGCAATTGGACGTAGTACCCCTTGACGTATGTGGAGTATTTTATGGAAGCCCTTACATGTATATTAGGGATGCAATATTCATGCAGAGATCCAACCATTATCAATTGGTCAAGGATGGGAAGTCCTACATCATAAATGCACATAGTCAAAGATTGCACTGGTAAGTGCCAATGAAACCAATAAGTTGATCATTTATATTAAGAAATATTTTTGGCTTTTCTTAATAGAAAATCATTTGGATGATGAGTCAATGAGAATGAAGGAATATATAGAGGGGTCTACTAAAGATCAGAAGCATCAGTTGGTGGAGTTTCTACAAGAATATAGAGGAGTTTTCAAGGATCCTAAAGGGATACCACCCAAGAGGGATGTGGAGAATGAAATAAATTTATTACCAAACTCCCCATTGTCAAATATTGGGCTGTATAGACAATATGTTATATAAGTGAATGAAGTGAATAATAAGTTACAATAGTTGTTGGAGAAGGGTGTGATTCGACCAAGTACCTCACCTTGTGGGTCACTCATCACATTTTTTCCCAAGAATGATGGGACACAGATAATGTGTATCTATTATAGGGCATTGAACAATATTACACTAAAGAATTGGTACCCTTTTCCAAGGATAGATGATCTATTGGACTAGCTAGAGCATGCCAAGTACTTCACTAAGATGGATTTGAAATCAATATATCATCGGGTACGATTCAGAGAAGAAGATACCTGGAAGACTACCTTTAAGACAAGGAAAGGTTTGTATGTGTTGTAACATGAACAATTTTTAACTTTTGAGCTTTATATTATTCACCTCTTAGGAATAAAATTTTTACCCAAAAAGAGCAAAAACTTAGAAATTTGACTTTTAATTTTAAATCAAATTCATTGGTTGTTATTTTGCAATAAAGTGCTTATAGTATCTATCATCGATGAGTTTCATTAATTTATCAAATGATCCTTATGATCTCTAAAGTTTTGGAGCTACCTGATTTTTAAAGAGTAAGTCTCCAACCGTCGCTTCAGAACTCCACACTTCGGATGTTACAAAAAGTCTAAATAGTAAAAACCATGAAGCTCTGAAACCTGAAGATAAGAATGCACAATAAGTCCTAAATAACTCATGAACACAAGTCATAGGACATGTTTCTTTTAAATATTTTATGGGCTGACACATGGCACTTATTTTTGACATTTTCGTTGGATGATTCACGGGTTTTTTAGTGACATGTGGTGTTAAGAACCTGAATAGATCTAAAAATATAATCACCACAAATACTGAATACACAATAGATCCACAAGCAATATAGAAGAAACCACACTTTATTATTACCAAACCCTTGAGGTAGGGAAACACCATACAACGGATCCTATTATGGAAGGGATCCTCTCCCGTTCACTTGCGTCTTCGAGGGGGCATCCTCCTATTGAGCTACCGCTCCAAATACACTAATTCTCTTCATATCCCATTACATTGCTTGAACCCCTTTATATAGTGCTACCATCACCTAAGAACATTCTAGAGCAGGAATATTCTAGAAGTAGAACCTTCTAAGAAGTCCTCTTACATTTATTATATCTAAGGCCCCCCCACTACCTCTCTAGCTACCTTACATGTGGCACCCCTGTTTTCTTGACACATCATCCATAATGACATCATCTCTGCCACATCACTTCGAGAGATGGCCCTTTGGGAGTTTAACAAAGAGTATGTTCAAGAATCATCGAAGTTTCAAAATGTCGAACTATTGAACTTCTCAAAGAGTAAAAAGGAGTTAATAAAACATTTGATAACATAGGTCAATCATGATTAACAGTTAATTAATTACTTCGTAGTTTCAGATTTCGAAAGGTTTCCCTTATGTTGTGTTCAAATCCTATGAAGTATGAACTTCTAAAATACTTAAAGTTAAACATAAATAATTAATACTTAAGGGAGATTTACTCATAAATTAATTACTTCGCAGTTTCAGATTTCAGGAAATTTCTCTGGTTCTATATTCAAAACCCTCGAAGTCCAAACTTTCAAAAAACTTGAAGTTAATACAATGTTTTAAATACGATTAATTAATATTTAAAAGAGATTATTCAAAGATGAACTCCTCCACATATTAATAATTCGGGAGGTTTCCACCTTGTCACATCCATAACTCTTGAACGTGAATCGTCGAAGTATTAATTAAATTTATGATCGATTAATGTTAAGCCCTAATATTGGCTCATTACCCTTTAATTAGGGGATATTACATTAGTAATGTTATTTTATTTATGTTGGATTCATTCCATTAGTTGTAATTATACCTTCTAGTCTCCTATATATACCAATGAGACATTTTCATTTGGAATCAACTTGTACTTGAACATTTATGTGGGGTAAAAGGAGGTTGCCCCCTCGAAGAGACTTATTATCTGAAATTATCTCTTTTTCAAGGCATTGGGTAGTTATTCTGAGGTATTTCTATGCTATATTGATATTTGGTTCTTAACATATGGTATCAGAGCTCAAGGTCTTGGGGTTTCACTGCTACATCTGAGACACTTTGTCATTTTGTCTATAACTTTGTTTCTACAATGTTTCAGAAGAAACAACTTGGAGGATATTTAGTAGACAAATCAAGGTACGTTGGGTTAAAATTTCATCTTTTGAGGCCTTATACTTTCTGAGATACAACTTGTGCAAGATAGGATTTTGGAATCATCCTAAACTGAGACATTGCAGAACTTTCACTATAAAAAAAAAATTGTAACGTTTCAGACCCTTAACTGTGGGGGTATTCATAGAAATTAGTAAGGTATCTATGGTAAAATTTTCATCTTTTGGGTCATCTTACATTTGTAGATACACCCTTTGGAAGATAGGGTATCTGACTAGTCCTATTGACTAGTATCAAGAAGTTATTCCAGGTAAAACAATCATAACTTCTTCCTATAGTATCCAAATTGAGTGAGATTGATTTCATTGGATAGTGGAAAGTCTGTAGTATTTCTGGTATGAGTTTCAAAATTGTATATCAATTATTTTTTGCAGGGCATGCTATATAAGTGAGATCTCCTAGAAATTCCAAAAATAAGCAAGTTTTGGGGAAATTACTATAAATTCCACTTCGCACATCCAATTGTGATTAGACCTGTGGCATTGCAGAGAAGAAATATCAAAGAACTACATAAAAGAAAGTTTCATACCCAAAAGGGTCGAAACTTGGGAGATACAATAGAAGAAAGATTGTCTAGCAGAACCACCCCAAAATCAAGGTTCAAAAGTTATACTTTGCCAACATGCCACCCAAAAAGGGAACTTCAACACCAAATAAGCCTCCAATCAATCCTACTTGGACTCTTGATGAAGTTGAAGAAATGCGTAGGGACATAAATGATTTACAAAATAAGATAGTAACAAAAGATGAACTATAAGAGATGGAAGCTAAGTTGGAGGAAATAAATACTAAGATGGATGGTTTAAAAGAGGAGATCATGGAAGTATTGAAAAAACTCGTAACAGAGAAAACACCTGAAAGTGAAAATGAATCCCATGAAATTCATGATGAGGACACAAGGAAGGTGAATCAAGAATGGAGAAA
>CBVK0100688777.1:0-18485 GCA_900067695.1 Picea abies | reverse complement strand
AAGTACTATGGCCCTTATAATGTGTTGCAAAATATTGGTACTACGACATACAAATTGGAGTTTCCTGCATCTTCACGAGTACACCCAATTTTCCATGTTTCATGCTTAAAGAAGGTTACAGGCAAAAAGATCCCAGTTCAAACTATATTTCCAGAACTTGACGAGGAAGGAAAAATCACATTGGAGCCTAAAGCCATCACTGACACAAGAATTCACCAGTTGAGGAATAGATCCATTTCAGAGTATCTCATTAAATGGAGGAAACTACCAGTTGAAGATTCCACTTGGGAAGATGAGTCTTTTATACAAAAGCATCCAAAGCTACTCAAGTGTTGCAGACAACACTTATCTCAAGGGGAGGGGAATTTTAAGCCCTAATATTGGCTCATTACCCCTTAATTGGGGCATATTACATTAGTAATGTTATTTTATTTATGTCGGATTTATTCCATTAGTTGTAATTATATCTCCTAGTCTCCTATATATACCAAGGAGACATTTTCATTTGGAGTCATCTTGTACTTGAACATTTATGTGGGGTGAAAGGAGGTTTCCCCCTCGAAGAGGCTTATTATTTGAAATTATCTCTTTTTCAAGGCGTTGAGTACTTATTCTAAGGTTTTTCTATGCTATATTGATATTTGGTTCTTAACAATTAAGGATAATGATTTCAAATAAGGATTGTGAATCACCAAGTAATTAACTCCTTTAAGGCTAATAAATTCTTCGTCAGTAAGTCTATACGAAGATCAATAATTGTTTTTGGAATAAAATCACTTCGAAATTCAAAGTCATTTTTACCATTTACAATTAGAAGTTTTTATCTAGTGAAGAACTCACAGAATTCCCCTATAACATCTAATCTTGTTTTGTTTCCTTGAGGATTATGGCACCGTGAAAAATTTCAAAGAATCTTTATGCATCAGGTGATAATTCAAACATGAAATTAGACATTTTATCAGACACAACTTTGTGAGTCACATATGCCATTAAAACGTGGAAGAAGGTCTTCAATGTATTAGAGCATGAAATCATCAACTTCCCAGATGACTCTGTCGAAGAAGACGATGACTCCTATACAATTAATATTATAAATGTAGAACATTTGGAGCTTCATAAGATAGTTGCATGGCTAAGAATCATTCCTTACAATGATATGATAAGTTGAGCCTTAGAACATGTTGAAATCTAGACAAGGAGCATCATCAACCACCAGGAGGTCAATGTTGGCTCTTTCCGACCAGAACACCTACAAGTAATGTACAAAATTTCCCCTACTCCTAAATACACTTACAATTCTGCATTCCTTCTAGAGTTTGAGAGGAAATAATGCACCCAATACGCTAGTAGCGGCCATGATATAATCAATATGTAGTGGGGGAATCCATAGAAATTCAGAGCCAATGCTTATGGTACATACGCCACAATGTCTTTAGACACTCATATGTTGTATGTAGCCAAGATGTTTTGTCACCTGTTTGGGAAGAAGATACCTACACATTTCTTGGTTGAGTGGATATCCATAATGAATGAGGTATCTGAGGGTTACACTTTCAATTGGGCCAAAATGATGTTGAATAATTTGGCCAAGGAAATCATTGATTATAAAACAAAAAAATCAAAAGGGCAGCCTGCCCCTTTTTACATGTCTGCATATGTCATGGATGCCATTTGTTTCGTGACCCCTTTTCCCTTGATGATCTGGAGTTGGACCCAGGCTAGTTTTGAACCTATTCATTTTTATCACTCTAAGTTATGGGAGGAGAAAGAAAAGGATTTGTTTTATGAAATCTGTCACAATGTCGTAGTGCCTATTCACATATCCATTTATGGTCACCCACCTCCCTGTATTTCAGAAAGGATTATGGGGAACCTAGGAAAGATTGAATATTGGTTCGTTGAGGATAATTTCTCCTATATCAGGGTATTTGGTTGTTTGGTCCCTCTTCAATCTCTTCCACGATTCTTTCCCGACAGGCTAGTGTGCAAAGAAGTGGTGTACCAGACAGTGGCAGGAGGTATGAGCAAGGAGCTGAAAGCAACTCAGAAAATGGTTTGGTCAACTTTCCCCATTCAAGTTGGCATGTTTAGATTATTGGATTTTGGTCACTCTATTGGTCACTCTAAAGTCGAGGCTACAACCCTGGAGGATTTCAAATTGGTTGACATCGAGTTCAAGAAACATGATCCACATAAGACACTAGAAAACCATTTGGCTTAGTTTAACATGCAGTGATACATGCATGAGAATTCCCCTTATGACAAAATGTTCAAGGGAGTTAAATCTTATGAGGAAATTCAAAGTAGATTCCTGACCCTACCCCCAAACCAATAATTTGGTTTCCTCAGCTTTCAGAAACACAGGCGGAAAAATTTACCAAAGATACTGTAGGGAGAGTCAATAGTCGTGCCTCCTTCAAAGGAATATAAGCCTACATAAACTGATATGAGTTCCTCTACTAAGAACAAAGCTGAGGAAGTCTTGAAAAGGAAATAAGTGTTATTCCATGAGATAAGAGTCTCACTAGTAGGAATGAAGGATCCACAAATAATGTCTTGGTTTAAATCCTTCATGAATATGGGAAAATTTATCCCTCATTCAACACTATCCACTCCTATTGGCTCCCTGAATACAACAATACAAGCACCTTCCACCAAAATTGGTTCACCTATCACATCAGTAAACCCTTTGCAGACAAGCTTCAAAAATCCTAGTTCCGAACACTCTTTGTAGGTGATCTTACTCCCATATTTCCTAAAGATATGCCCCCTTCAGATTTCCTCTTCAACAAGAAATATAAGGCTATCATGAAAAGAGAATCTCACCACAAGGATGGAGTGATAACCAAAAGGAAAAGACTGGTTTATGATGGGAATAACCATGATAGTCCTAAGTTTGCAAAAGAAGTTGCAGGTTCATTGGGGGATTTTTCCACTACCAATCAATGGTCAGTGGATAATTTGACCAAACAGCTGCATTAAAACTGCCTCTTGGTAGAACAATTGAAAAATAAGATATATAGCACATATCAGACTATCAGAAGCAGGATGAACCAGGACTTTGAGACAATCAAGGCTACTTATCGTCAAGACATGAAACAACTACAATATAACCTTGATCTGCTCCATCAGAGTTCATAGACCAACCAATATCTGGTCACTTAGCGTGATGCATTAATAGAGAAGTTGTAGGCCATATTGGTCCTAACTAAGGATACAATGATAGACATTTCAACCTTCAAAACGCAAGCATCAAAAATCAGTGAGAGACTGGAAGTTTCCCAGCAAGAACTTTATTTGAAAGTATATTCCATCTAGAAGTGATATTAGGTAGTATACCTTTCCCTAAAAGATATCTATATCAAGGAAAAAGACGCATGCTCAGCCTGGTCTAGGTTTGAAGAAGTTGTCATATGGATCCAGAGAACAAATGCTCATGGTTTTCTGCTTCCCTCTCATTCCAAACAAGTAAGAGGCAAAATGACCCTAAAATCCCGGGAAACAAATCTAGAAGAAGGAAAGAAAATTGTCACATATGTGAAAAAGGATTGTATAGAGGCATTGTCATCATTAAACAAAAAGTTTATTGAGGTTGAGGGGAGTAATATCTCAGAGGCCCTAGGAAAAATTGAAATATAAATGAACCAACAAATCTCCAAAAAGAACAAGGAAGCTACTCAGGAAGCCATCCAAGAGATGCACCAGATTGATCTTTATAAAATAAATAAATTGTTGGTTAATCCAAGTTCAAAGATTCATGCCACAGCCTAAGAGGTAAATCAAATCTAGGAAAATATACCCCAAATACAGAAGAAATCGTTCGCCTTCGAAGTAAATGAGAGGATTGAGCCTTCAAGGTTTTTGATATCATTGATGGATAGATGCACCCAATGCATTGAACTGGGAAAAGAAAATGTAGCTTGGAGAAAATGAGAAAACATGCATAGTGTCCACCCCTTCCACCCTCTCTACCTTTCACACTCCAACAGTCACTTACCTTGTCTATCCCTACCACTCACATTCTAACTTCCACTCATCCCACTTCAGCATCGAAAACTTGTTCCCCAATCATTATTTTCATGGAAAGTTACTCTTCCTGTAACCGTTATCCATATTTTAACGAGCCAATGTTGTGCTCTTCATGTAATTATCCTCCCCCCATGACCTCAAATGAAATCCATTTCCCCGCTAAACATACTCAAAGGAACAAATGGAAACACGATCAAACAACCAAGGTAGTAAGAAAAATGATTGAGGTGGCCATAATGACAAGTGTTCCTAGCCCAAAGTTCGAAGGAAAATGAGTTCTTCTACCAACAGACGAAGAGACAGAGGAAAGCGCCAACAAAATGCATCAATATTTACATGTTGGTTTATTCAGATGTATTCTATTTTTAGTTAAATATCGTAAGAGCTCCAACGGTTTTCGATTGTGACAAATTTTGTATAAATACATATATTTAAGATCTATTCAAGGTTGCTTCTTTCCTAATGTAATAGATAAACTTTTTTTGAGTATTAATACAAGTGCAGACAAGGATTCTGAGTTTCATTTAATTTGAATTGTGTTTTCCCTCTCTGTTTTCATTTCTCTGAATTTCTTTTTGTAATGCTTACAGAGTGATTGATTGCAATTTAGTACTACATCTATTGTGATCAATATATATCAGAAGTTCATTTAGTAACATCTTTTCCTCTTTTTTTACTATAAGTAAAACAAGACCTGTGATCTATGTGAATTATTGCATTTTATATCATGGTCAAGAGTCCATTTTCTATTTTTCTTCTACTGCAAACAAGGTGAGACTTATATGTAATTTATACATGTCTTTGTTTATCATGTTTGTAAATATTTCTACATCATTCAACACTATAATTGTGACTCCGATAGCAAGATACAACCTCTGTACTATCTTATTATTAATTTCTTTTAAAAGATTATTTCTCATCAAACTGAAGGAAGAAAAAGAGCTCACAAAATATTTCATTCTAAAACCTTTGATGCCTGACATTATTCTCTGAGCCTTGGAATTAATCTCAGGACCAACAGTATCAATTGCTTCTTATTCAATTTTGTTTATGTAATGCATGAACTGCATTTATGAGACTAATGAATGATGTTTTGTGCCCTTATCTAGATTCATTTGTTATTGTTTATTTCAATGATATATTTTTTTATAGAACTACCAGAGAGGAGCACATATCACATCTTATGCAGGCATTAGATACTTTTAATAATCACCAAGTGTTGGCCAATCTCAAGAAATGTGATTTTTCTTAGCAAAATTTGGTGAATTTTGGGTATGTGATCGGTGGAGGGGAGCTCAAGATATATCTCAAAAATATGGAAGCCATCATGAAATGGCTAATTCCTACAAATCTCACTAAATTTAGGATTTTGGGGGGGCTAGAACAATATTTTTAGAAGTTCATAGTTTCATTTTCAGTGGTAACTACACCACCCCATGCCATAACAACCAGTTGTAAGAGTTTCCAATGGAGGCATAATCAACAAAAGGACTTTGATGAGATGGAAAGAAAGATCAGTCAATAACCAATGATCACACTACCAAACTTCCAAAATCCCTTTGAAGTGGATACATATGCAAGTGGGTATTCCATGGGAGAAGTATTTATGTAGGGAGGAAGGCCCATATGCTATCATTCTAAAGTATTTCATGGGGCAGTTCTCAACTACAATACCTATGACAAGGTGCTTTAATCCTTGGTACAAGCTTTCAAAAATTTTAAGAACTATTTGATGGGAAAGGATACTATCATCCACACAAATCACCAACCATTATAGTATTTACAAGCCGAGAGTAAGATACAACAAACTAGGCATTATCAATGGATGGGTTTTTACAACAATTTCTTATAGTCATCAAATATAAGAAGGGTAACAAAAATAAGTTGGAAGACATGCTTTCATGACCATCGACATCCAAGATTACATCTTTGGGAACTCTAATGCACATGAATCCTTTTACCCATGATGCATACAAAGAGTAATAGCTATAATATGAGGACTTCAAGGAGGTGTTTCAATAGCTATAGGGCCAAATTCATATAGAAGAAGGTGATGGAAATGTTGATTATCAATTCCATAATGGTTTACTCTACAAGCTCGACAAGCTTTGTGTTCTTAAAGGTGAACGATTGAAACTTATGAGAGAGTCTCACACCTCCAACATTGTAGAACATTTTGGTGTTAGGAAGGTAGTTGTCATATTACATATGTATGTGTATTGGCCCAAAATTAAAGAAAATGTAGCATGGTATATTATAGGATGTATACTTTGTTGTACCAGCAAGCCTATACGATCCATTACATGTACCCAATCGACCTTGGGAAAGAATTTCCTTGTATTTTGTGGGAGGTTTACCAACCATATGAAAGAGAGATGAGTATTTATTTGTGGTAGTTGATAGGTTCAAAAAATGTGCATTGTCATGCCTTGTAAAAATACCATCAAGGGACTGAAAGCAATAAACTTGTTCTTTGAACAAGTATGGGTGTAATTTGGGATACCAAGGAGAATCATATTATATAGTGATTCCATATTTCTTAATCAATTTTGTACTACATTGTGGGAGAATATGGAAACTAAGTTGAAGAGGTCTAAAAAATTCCATCCACAAACACATGGGAAGAAGAAAGTATTGAACAAGAATTTGGTGCATATTTTGAGGGATTGCAATCAAAAGAACCTTAATATATGAGATGAAAATATGATCTATATACAACACTCTTATAATATATCAATCCACACTTCTACTGGTAAGTCACATTTTGAATCTTTCTTTGGATATTTTAAACCTTCACCCTGAGATTTTCTATATGGAAAACAAGGAGGATTCAAGGAGGGCCTCACAAGAGATGCATTGAAGGAAGAAAAATTGTTGAGAAGATCAAGAAGATCCATTTTCAGGTATAGGAGACACTCAATAATTCATAGGAAAACTACATGGCTAGACATTACTAGCACTTAATAGCGAGACAATTTAAAATGAGATACATAATAAAGTTACAATTGAATAAGTAAAGGATATAAGGTCCTAGTTATAATATAAAGGCTATATTGTATGGTCTTTATGAGGTATTAGAAAAGGTGGTAGATAATTCCTATAGACTCAGTATACCCCCATACATGCACATTTACTCAGTAGTGAATGCAGATAATCTCAAACTCTATGAGGCCTCCATGTTGTATTAGGAGGAGGAGAAGGTCCTACCTTCCATAGAGGATTTAGCACTAGATGCTCAAGAAGATCTAGCCAAGGACATAGCTTTGTAGAAGAGGTTCAAAATTACAATATAGGGGCAGCATGACCTTTGACAGATTGGGTTGAAGGGACAACTTCTAGGAAAAGAAAACTTGTACTCCTAGGAGAAGGTAGAGGAAACATTTCCTCACCTCATTTAGTAAATATTTTTAGGACCAAAAGCCTCCCTAAATGGGGAGGTATGATCCTAAATGGATCATTCTATTTTTTTTTGTATATCTCGATCCTTTTAAAGTGAACAAAATTCAAGAAATTAACTTGTGGTGTCATTATCATGGGCAGGTCCTAGTTTGGAAAACTAGGGTTTGGAACCTTCTAGAGATAGTTTGAGGATTTAAGCATTTTTTTTAGGGGTTTTGGTGTCCAAAAATTATGCACACCCCATTGAAGGTGTTCTATGCTCTGATGCCTTTTCAATGGTGTAAACCATGTGTTAATCATAGTTTGTATGCAAATGTTATGCATCTTGTAAGTTAACCTATCATGTTGACCACCATGGTATGAGAGGATTCCATGTCAACCCCCATTACTCATACATACGGGACTAGCCACGTGAGGAATTTTAAGAAGATTATAGAAGCTTTAAAACCCTACCACACTTTAGGGTTGAGGAAGTCTAAAATTATCCTTAGATGGCTATCAAGCTATGTTAAATACTAGACCACTAGGATGATAAGTGGTTCCATTCGATGTTATTATATTTTGTTACATAGTAGAGAACAAGAACTAGGAGTAGGAAATTAGAGAACATAACATAAGGGGTTAATGTTATGTAGAAGCCTAATAGGCCACATGTCTTAGGTAACTCCATGGAGAGTTCCTTATCCTTTGTACTTGCATTATTTTCATACCAAAGAAAGTAGAGAAGAGAAGCCTCACCATCTAGTTGGGTTTTCTCTCGTAAGGGTTTCCTAGAGAAAATATTTGTCTCATTTTGTGGATGGTTTGTGATTTTATTTTACTTTTATTTATTTCCCGCATTTATCTATTTCATGCATAAGAAAATATTGGTAACTAAATATTTTGGACTCTAAAGGAATTTAACATTCATAGTGTAGATTTCATTTTTATTTATCAGATCTATTGTGAGGAATTGTTCCGGTCAAATAACCTATGGGTCCTTAGGTCATAAAATCCATATGGTTGAGTTTTCTCTTACCTTGTAATATTGGATATTTTATCTGAAAATACAAAGACCATCTTCTATGGATGTTTTCCCACATTGGGATTTTACCATGTAAATACTTGTCTCATTATTCTTTCTATTTTGGTTCTTGTTCTCTTTCATATGCTATCTATTGATGCATGCATAGGACTTTAGAATGGTAGATCTAATTATATGTTTTTGCATATTTCTCAAATCTAGCATGGTATCAAATCTGGTTACTGAGCTCTTTCTCCTTTCATAAATTACTTTTTGAATTGTTTTCATATTGTGTTCAATAGATTTGTTAATTTGATCCTTCTTCTCTTGTAGATATGCCTTTTTTTATCTAGAAAACCACATCAACTTTCATTGGATCTTAAAAGATATCACCTTTTCTAAGCCTTTCTATGCAAATCTGACTTCGCCATAGTCTCTAGAATATAAAATTCATCCAAGATCATCTATTGGTTCATCAAAATCTACTACAATTTTCTATATTTGAATTAGTTTCCATAGCCCAGCCTAGGAAAATTAATTTTTCAAAATCCTAAAGTTTTTGCGCCAAATTTTAGGTTTGGTGGTTTACCAAGACTTTTTTTATATTGGGCCTAATGTTTTTACTGAATCTATCCATTTCTTCCAAAGTTGATAACTTTTGATTCAGGAGGTTATTTTGGGTGAAAGTGTTTTTGGGGGAGCAATGTTTTGTTGCTTAGCCAACCAGTCTCTCCTTTGCCTATCTAGGGACCATACATATTCACTCTTTTTTTGTAAGGTCACATCTTTTGGGAAAATTTGTCGATGAAATTCTAATTTATCATTGATCAAAGGCAAACTTATGTGTTTGAGGGCCAATTTCTCCTTGGTTGTAGCGATTCATCTAATTGGAGGGAATATTTATATTTATTTTTTTTTGGTGGGGGATTTCTCTATTGTACGACAAAATCTGGATGTGTTTTGTAGTGATTTTATAATCATAGTTTTGATTTGTCTCTTGGGAGAGAAGACTGCTTATGCAAAAGGAATATTTACTTGTTTACAGTCCAATTTTTTCAACGGGGATGAATTTGTGAACTGTTCAAGTATTTACCTGTATACTTGCACCCTTTCCTCTTATATCCAAGATGTATGGATGTGATTTTACAATGAATTTATTGTTCATAGGACTGATTTGTTAATTGAGGGGATAATATCTCTCTTTAGAGGTTGATTTACCTATTAGAGAGTTTCTCGGTGCAGATCCAGGGTTTCTTTGATATGTACGGTGATTATTTCCTCTAATATGAGTTTTTGCAGGACAATTTATCCTTTGGGACCGTTGATCTCAATGTTTAGAGATTGATTTTCTTGTTGGGGAGTATTTTATTTCTTGGGGTGAAACACAATGATAGTTTTCACCATATTTAACATATGTACAATCACGTTCTCTCTCCTATGTGTATGTCCACACTCTCAAGTTGCAGATCCAAGTCTCTTTCTCTTTAGATCAACATTTCTTTCCATGCCCATGTGGAGTTGTTAATCATCTTATAGATCTAGTGCTTGGGGATGTCAGATGTATTTTGTAGACAATTCCTTTTCAACCACCATGGTGCCTTGGCCTATGGAATTGTTGTGCAATGAGAGTAGTGTATCATTGTTTGTAGCATCACACTAGAGTTTTACCACTTTCTTGATGGTATAAATTTGGTTCCTTGATTGGCACTTTTCATTTGTGATGGGTTACCATTTTACATTGCATGTGGTGCATAATTGATCACTTGATAATCATTGTGAGATGATGCTCAAGTTCTTGATTGAATCACTTTAGTTGGTTCTCGACACTTTTATCTTTTTGGATCACATTCCACTTCATCTTCTATAATCATTCATGCATTATTGAGACAATGTGGACTTTCTATGGTGATTCATTTTGTTCCTCTTGGAATTTTTTTTGTAGTTTTCTCTCTTCTGACTTTGCCTATTCCTTAGTGGTGTGTGTGAATATTTTGGAGACATATTGGTTATGTGGATTCCTAATATATACTGATTTCTTGACACTTCATCAATCACATATCGATTTTCTTATCGTTGGTCATTGCATTGGTTCTTGATGGTAGCAAGTCCCTTCTCCTTGCACCTTCTTGAGGACCTGGTTGTTGGCCATTCTACATTGGTTCTTTATGGTAGCATGTTTCTTCTACTTGCACCTTATTGACGACATGTTTATTGGTCATGTTGCATTAGTTCTACTTGGTAGAAAGTGTCTTATCCTTGCACCTTTTCAAGGATTTGGTCACAACTCAAGGATGGTTTTCTGCAATGTTCCTCTTCACAACTTATCCTTGACATCAACAAAGTTTGCATCTATCTTCACCACTTTTGTAAGATGTTTGAAGTTGTCATTAAAGTGGAATGTAATGTAATTTCATATTCATATTAAGATTACATCCATCATGTAATGTTTGTCTAGTGACCACATTTGCAGTTGTATAACCTATCATTATGAGGCATGTGTACACACAATGAGGTTCATCCACATTTACTCTTGTATAGTCTAATATTATGAGGCATGTGTACACATAATAAGACATAATTAGACTTGTGATATCTAATATTGGCATGTAGCACAACCCAAAAATTGATTCTATCCCTGTAGTTATCATTAAGGGGGGATGTTAGAGTGTGTCAATGATTTCCTAGTGGTCTTAGATTACATGGATATGGCATTTTGTAATTTATTCATCAATAACTCTCTATATTGTAAAATATTTTTATCCCACATGCATCATGGGATTTGTTCTCCTTTCATTTTTCGCATATATAATAAAGGTGAAGGAGGCCCTTTAGATGACCAAGAGAGTGTGAGATTGTTACTGGTTTATGGTATTGATCTTTAGCATGGACCATATGGGTCCTTAGGCTAGATCATCCATATGAGGATGCCCTCTTTTGTATAAATATTGGATATTTTACCTGAAGAATACAAATACAAAATTCAGTGGATATTTCCACACATTGGGGTTTTACCATGTAAATACTTTTCTCACTTTTTTGTCTCTTCTAGTTCTTGTTCTCTTTGATTTATTGTTTGTTGATGAAATCATATGATTTTAGACTGATAGAACTCATTATATGTTTATGCATATTTCTCGGATATAATAGTTTAGGAATACCCCATGAAATACTTTAGAATGATAGAAAATAGATCGTCCTTCCTACATTAGGATTACTCCCATGGCATACACACTTGCATATGTCTCCACTTTGAAGGGATTCTACAAGTTTGGTAGTGAGAGCATTAGTTTTTTATTGACCTTTATTTTCATCTCATCAAAGTAATTCTACCAATTCTTCCTCCATTGGAAAATATTACTTCCCATTATTATTACCTGGAGTGGTGAAAATAATGTTGAAAAAAAAGCTATGAGCTTCCACAAGTATTGTGTTTCCCCAACAAATATCCTAATTTCTATGCAATTTGTAGGAACTTACCATTTCATCATGGCCTCCATCTTGGAGGAATATATCTTGAGCTCTCCTCCACTAATCACATACCCCAGATACACAAATTAATGTTGATAAAACTCACATTTATTGATATTGTCCAGTAGATGGTTCTTCTTTGGGGTCTATAACACCTACATAAGATGTGACATGTGCTCCTCCCATATATCACTATAAATTGATATATAATCCAAATAGACAGTAACAAATGAATATATATAAGGATGCAAAACAACATTCATTAGTATCCTAAATGTAGCTAGTGTGTTGCATAAACCGAATGACATTACCAACCACTCATACAAACCTTGCCTTGTCTTGAAGGCAGTCTCTGAGGTATCTTCTTCTTTGACTTCTACCTAATGATTTATTGATTTCAAATTTAGCTTAGTTAAGTACTTGGCATGATGTAGTTGTTCCAATAGATCATCGATCCCAGGAAAAGGGTATCGATTCTTTAGTGTAATCTTGTTCAATGCCTTATAATCGATACACATTCTCCAAGTCCCATCATTCGCGGGAACAATTATGATGGGTTACACACAAGGTGAGGTAGTTGGTCAAATCACACCCTACTCAACAATTGTTGCAACTACTTATTTACTTCATTTTACTATAAAATAGATTGTCTATACAACAAAATATTTGGAAAGGGGGAGTCTATAAATAATTGTATTTCATGCTCCACTTCCCTCTTATGTGGTATCCCTTTAGGCTCCTAGAACATGTTAGGTATGTGTTATATTATTTTCAAGATTGGTTCCATGTATTGTACACTGATATGGGAGAAAGGGGGGTGGGTGTTGTTCCCACTTATAAGGGGGTTCAAGGGTGAAGCCCCCAAAAAATAAAATTTTGGAAGATTTTTGCATATGTTCTTAGTGATTTTTCATCACATGGTTTTCATCGATGGATTTCCCATTTTAGTTAAGGAATTAGGGTTTTTAACTAATATGTGTCAATGGATTAGGTATGTGTGTGTGTGTGTGTGTGTATATATATATATATGTATATATATATATATGTGTGTGTATATATATATATGCATGTATATATATATATGTATACACACACACACACACACACACACACACACACATATATATATATATAGATATAGATAGATAGATAGAGAGAGAGATAGATAGATAGATAGATAGATAAATATAGATATAGATATAGATATAGATATTGTATTTTAAACAATGAATATATATGATAAATAAATTATTAGAGGTGTGGCTCTAAACAGGTTGTTGTTTTCCTGGTTTGGGTTTCCAGGGTAAAATATCTATGTAATGTGTGTGTCCCATTGTATCTTTTAATTTTTTTTGCAGTAATTAATTTTGCAAATTTAACATATACATTTGGTATCAGAGCAATTATTGGCTTCAAGGAGACGCCTTTGTGGTCATGGGTTTGGCTCAAGTCTATGATAAACCTTGTTATAACAACAAATTAGTGGTATTGATTCTTCAGGTGAAAATAAATGGTGATCAATTCAAAAATAGAGATTGAGAGATTTAATAGACAAAGTTTAGATTTGTGGAAGCTCAATATGGAATATTTTTTGGTGGACAAATAGCAATGGACCAATTTGTATATAGGTACTACACCTTTAGGAACATCATCAGAAGATTGGGAAAAGTTAGATTGGAAAGAAAATAGAACAATTGAGTTGTGTCTATGAGATTAAATATTATTGAATGTGTCAAGGGAAGCTTTGGCCAAGGACTTATGGAATAAGTTGGGGACTTTTTATCAATCTTAGTGTTTTATTAAAAAATTGTTCCTATGGAATAAGTTATATAACTTGAGGATGAAATATGGAGACTCGCTGAAAGAGAATCTCAACACCTTCAATACTGTGATAAGATGACTATTATCTGTTGATATTAATATTTATGATAAAGATAAGTGTCTAAGTTTATTAATCTATTTACTAGACTTGTGAGATAGTCTGGTTGTCACCATAGGTAGTAATACAACTAGTTTAAGTTTCGATAATGTAATCTCATCCTTTTTTTTTCAAGGAGATGAGGTGGAAGAACATGGAAGAATAGAGAAAAGATGCCTTATTTGCAAGAGGACACTCCCATGAAAGAAATAGATCTAAGTACTTAAGAAGGAGATCCAAATATAAGGAAATATCTAAATCTTCTAGAAAATTTGTAAAGGTATATTGGAGATGTGGAAAAGAAGGGAACTACAAGAAACAATATAGATACAAAAGTGTTGACAGAGGGAAGGGATATGAGGATTCTCCTTATAGAGAAGAAAAAAACTCCATCGAATAAGGAGGGGATGTGGACTTGGATTCTTCAAGAACACATGAATATCATGAGGCATGGTTGGTCGAATCAGGTGCATCCTTTCATATGATTCCTCATACAGAGGCCTTCTTGTTGGTTTTTTTATATAGAGATGATTCTATAGGTGAAGAAAATTAAACATGTAATCTATCAACCATGATTCTCTTAGTCCTTGTGAGGTACCGACACTGTTTTTGCAGGATGTTAGCTTGGATTTATTGTTAAAGGGATGTTGAGCATGAAAAATACAAATGATTCTAAGAATGAACATAAGCTTCTAATTTATGGCCAAGTCTTTTGGAATTAGAGTTTGGGTTTGTTTTTGAGCTCAGATTAGCTTCCATAGGGGTCAATGAGTAAAACCTTGGTCCAACTCTTGGGATAGCATGCAATTCCAACACTAATAAACAAATCAAACTAAATACAAATAAACTAAAATCAAGTGATACAAATCATGAAACTATTAATTAACATAAACTTTCAAATTCTAGAATGAAATGGAAACAAGAAATATACTTCAACAATTACCCATAGCATTTTAAATTAGGAACTCATGTGAAAATGATAACAATACAAATCAAAACATCCCATAATTAGAAATATGTTCTACAACTAAGAGTTAAATATGAAATTCACTTAATAATCAACCATACATCTAATATAAGATCACGCATAAGAAAACATATATTGAAATATAAAACACATGGGAAATTTGGTACCTTCAGTAGGCCCTTGCTCTAGGTGCCAAAAATCCTCAGAATAAATCAACACACACTCTCATAACTTATGTAGCAAGGAAATCATGAATTGGATTTATTCCATATAGAAAATCGTGTTCAGAAAATGACATAGTTTCAGAGGTTCATTTCAAAAAACAATGCCTATATATCTCTATTCCCTCTTGGGACAAATATGATATATATACAATACGGGGTTGAATCCCATGAAAACAACTATATAAAAAGAAAAAAAACTATCTGAAGATAGTAAAAATTTAATGTATGCACTTGACATGATCAAGGAATGAGAGGGTTTGATCTCAGCTCATGTGGGAAGTGTGGGTAAATAATAATTGTTCCAAAACAACAACAATAATTTCAGGTGCATCTAAGATACCAAGGTAGTGAATGGGAAGCAATATCCCCATCCAAATATTCTCCAAATGAGATCTGCGGTCCATGGAAATGGTTATCCATGGAAGCAACAACTCCAAAATATTCCTCGAATGGAAAAATGAAGTAATGGAACCATTAAAACATAAGATTCTCCACATGGTCGAATTTCTTGCTCAAGATCCTTCAAAACCAATATCATATTGTATGGAGCTTTTATTATTAGCCTAAGTGAGGACCATGCACTTCATACCATAGGCTAGGAACATATATTTAAAAATGTAATAAACTTTAATCAAACATCCTAATCTATTTTATAGAAAAACAACCAAAATATAACTTTATAATCCTAAGATCCAATTCATTGCAAAACAGTTAAATGAATGACACATGGGTGTATAAGTGAAGCGGAAAGAGGATAAACTAGAGTTAAATTCAGGAATAAAATATGTCATATTAAGGGACTGACAGTTCTATGAATATGAAAGGTATGAATGAGGTGATTTTTTCCTAGGTGATGAGTCAATAGACAAAATCATAGGAAGAGGAAAATTCAAGTTGAAGCTCATGGATGGAAGGATTAGAACACTCCTTGTTGTTCTACACATCCCAAGATTGGCTAGAAATTTTATTTCTGTAAGAAAAATGGATGATGCAGGGGTAAAAAGAGTCTTTGAGAAAGAAAATTGAAGATGGTTCGAGGAGCAATGGTGTTCAGCTGAACGGGGTTTGTATTGGAAATATTTATAAGATGCAGGGAATAATTATTAATGATGGGTGAAATAGTTACATTGTTCATGAGATTGTATCTAAATAGTAAAAAACTCTTACAGTATTTGGAGAAAATATTATGATGTGGCATCCAAAACTGGGACATATTGGAGAGAAGGGTCTTCATGTACTACATGGTAAATTTATTCTGAATTTCTCTCTACATTTTTATTTCGGTGAACATTGCTTATATGGGAAGAATAATCTGGTAATATTCTACTTTGGTGCCATGATGGTAGAGGGAATTTTATAGTTGGTGCACAAGGATGTATTTGGACCTGTGTTGGTTCCATCACTTAGAAAATATGTGTACTATGTCTCATTTATATATGAATTCTTGAGGAATAAATGGATTTATTTCCTAGGGAATAAATGGATTTATTTCCTAGGGAATAAATTTTAAGTCTTTGATAGGTTTAAAGAGTTTAAGTCTCTTGTGGAGAATCAAACAGAGAAAAAAATTAATGTATTGAGGACATATAATGGTGGAAGGTTATGCGAAAATTAATTTGAATAATTCTATAAGAAGTGAGGTATAGAAAGGAACAAGACTACACCATACACACCTTAGCATAATGGAGTTGTGGAAAGGATGAATAAGACATTTATGGAAAAATCAAGGTGCATGCTCAGTGGCGCCAGGTTGGGACAGGAATTGTCTGTAAAGTCACTAGGTACTACATGTTACCTGGTCAATTGATCATCCTCATTAGCATTAGATGAAAAGACTCCACATGAAGTATGGACTGGTAAGAAACCCTCTCTCACACATCTCAGGGTATTCGGCTATGATTCCTATGTTCACGTTCCAAAGGAAAATGGAAGTAAGCTAGACAAAATGGCTAAAAAGTGTATCTTTATTGGGTATAAGGATGTTTTGAAAGGTTATAAGATTTGGAACCCAGAAACTAAAAAGGTAGTGTATAGTCGAGACATAGTGTTTAGAGAAACCAAATATATTTTGAAATGGGAAGTCCTACCAAGGTAAGAAGAACCAGAGAAAATAGAGTTTGAATTAAAGGATAATGAATCACAATCTACAGGAGAACATGGATCAAAAGAAGAAGAGACTCCTAGTATATTATTAAGGAGATCAGTTTGGGAAAGAAGGAAACTATAAAGGTATACTCCACCTAATTTCCATTCAATTTTCTCTTTTTATTACTGAAGATGATCCTACAACTATTAGGTAGGTAGTGGATTCAAAGGATGGAAAGATCTTGAAAAAAGGCCATGGACAAAGAAATGGAATCGTTGGACAAGAATGTGACTGTGATCTAGTGGAATTTCCAAGTGGAAGAAATCCCATTGGAAACAAATGGTTGTTTAAGAAGAAGTTGAATATAGAAGGAAAAGTGGAGAAATACAAATCTCGGTTAATAGCAAAACATTATTCCTAGGTAGAAGGAATTGAATTCGGTAATATTTTTTCACTTATTGCCAAGTTAACATTAATTAGATGTACTTTATCTGTTGCCTTTGCTTTTGATTTTGAATTAAAAAATATGGATGTGAAGAAAGCATTCCTACATGGGCATCTAGAATAAGAAATCTACATGAAGTAACTAGTAGGATTTGTAGTGAAGGTAAAGAAAGACCTTGTACGTAGGATGGAAAAGTCCATGTATGGGTTAAAACAATAACCAAGAATGTTGTATCAAAAATTTGATACTTATATGTAGGGACTTGGATTCACGAGCAAAGAATATCATTGTGCGCATTTCAAATTAATTGGTGATCATATTACTTATTTGGTCTTCTATGTGGATGATATATTGTTGATAGGAAACAACAAGGAGATTATCTAGGATGTGAAAACTCAATTGTCCTATAAATTTTACATGAAGGATCGTGGTTTTGTAAAATTTCATTTTGGGCATGGAAATTAAAAGAGATCGGCAAAACATGAAACTCTAGTTAAATCAGAGGAAATATGTTCAGACAATATTGTAGAGGCTTAATATACAGGAATGTAAACTAACCAAGCTTTCTATTCTTGTAGATGTAAAATTATCTGCATATCAGTGTCCGATGACAAAAGAAGAGCGACATGAAATGTCTCATGTTCCATATGCCAGTGAAGTTGTTATTTTGATGTATGCAATGGTCTATTATAAAAAGAACATTTCACATATAGTGAGATATTTGAGTAGGTATATGTAAAAACTAGGGAAGGAGAATTGGGCAATAGTAAAGAGGGTTTTTTAGGTATTTCCATGGTACTACTAGTTATGGATTGTGCTACCGAGGAAGACTGGGATAGGATAGAGTGTTGTAAATACATGGGTTTGTTGATGAAAACTAGGCTAGATATTTGGATCATAGAATATCTACAAGTGGGTATGTGTTTAACCTATTTGGAGGAGAAAT
>CBVK0100688773.1:0-12936 GCA_900067695.1 Picea abies | reverse complement strand
TCATTGGAATGAAACCTGGGCTAAAAGTTTTTTTTTGTTTTTTTGGAATGAACCCTTGGCTAAAAGGTTGTGTGTTTGTTTGAATGGACCTTTGGCTAAAAGGTTGTGACATAGTCTGGTTTGTACTTTAATCAAGAGCAAAGCCTAGAGAAGACATGTAAGTTAGGTATCATGTTATAAGGTTGTAAATGTGGTAGGAAGATGACATTTCTTTGGCTTACCTTTGGAAGTTTTTGGGATCCCATCGATTCCAAATGATTTGGGTTTGAGGGATTTATGGTGGATGTTGGATATGTGCTTAGCTCACATTAATGGTTGAAGTGTAATTTTGAGGGAAAGTTTGGGGAATTGCCATAGGAATTCAAAGACTTGGGCAACTAAAGGTTGTAAATAAGGGGATGACCAAAGGCTATACCTAAGATTTAGTTGGGCCATGGCTAGTAAGAAAATGCCGAGAAATTCTCATGGAGGGAGCAAACTATGGTTGCAGATAAGGGATGAGCTCTTACAAGGTTGGAGAAGAAGGAAAAAATAAAGCGGCATATGATACTAGGGCCGAATTGGTACAAGGATAATGTACATTGGTTTAAGTTGAGGGGTTTCCCTCTAAACATGAAGAGGTAATGACAATAAGATTGGGATCCCCAAGCTTTGAGACATAGTGAGAGGCATGAAGCTTGACACCTTAAAGATGTGTCGATTGTTGAACATTGGGATAGGCATGAGAATCCATATAACTTGCCATGCCAATGGTGCTAATTTCCATTGCTTCCATATTGGATATATAAAATCTAAGAGAGGGAAATAATTCAAGCACTAGCTTCATGTAAGGTTGAGGTGGTGGAATATAAACCCTTCCACTTAGGGGAAAAGGGAAGAGAGAAATAACCTTTCTTGTGAGGAAATATGAAAAGATAAGCTAAAGCCCTTTGTTTGAGAAAGGTAAAGGTTGATGGTAGCTCTCTAGTGGAGTTGCCAAAATATAGCATGTTGGTTAGAGTGAGGAACCACACTATCATGAGGAGATGAATATCTAAGCTACATGATCTTCATAGGGAAGTCAAGTCAACATCATTTTTTGGGGACAAATATAGAAAACTATGGAAGGGGGGAGAATAGAGGAGAGGAAGGAGGCCACTATATTAATCATGGTTTAAGAGAAAATTTACATGATTAAGCATCATAAGTTAATCAATTAAGCAATGATTTCAATTACATCTTAATGATAAATAAAGCTAACTAGCAAATGAAATTGGGCAAGGAAAGTAAAATATGGTTTATTCCCCTATACTCCATGTTGGATAATTAACCACTTTTCATGGAATGAACAAGAGATGAAAGGAAAGGAGCATTCAAGCTATCTAACCCTTGATTTAATGCACAAACATTGAACATACGACATTAAACTAATTAACCCAATTCACTATGTTGAACAAGAAAAGTGGGAGAGGTCCTTGAGTTTATTTACCACTCCAAGGGAAACAAAACTCTTATATAGGTTTTGAAGTAAAATAAGCTAACTAACTAAACAACATTGAAAGCTACTTAAGCCAAAGAAAGGAAAGACACAACATGAAACCAACGAAGTAGAGAACTCTACTCAACGTACTGGAATGTGTTGGTATCCTCTTGCAAAATAGGCTTATAAATGTTATCTCCAAATACATTTAATGAAATAAACAACACAAGAAATCAATCATATACAAAAGATAAACCCTATATGCAAGTATGATGACGCAAGTGGACTCAATGAGAACCTCCCTTGAAATGGTGATGTTGATTGACAAAGATGCAAGAAAGAGGTAGAGCTAAGAATGCCTTGGGAGCAACTAACTAATCTAGCAAAGAAAAAACAAGCCAATGGAGAGGAGAAAATGTCGACGAAGCCTCCAACTATTGGAGGGTCTAAGGACATAATAGATCCAAGTAGCTCGAGAACAATAGATCACAAGCTCGACTCCAATTCAACAAAGTTTTAGCTTATAAGAAGATGATCAAAGAGATCACTGATAAAGACGTAAGAGGTGGATTAAATAGATTTGGGAATGTCATAATGACATAGATAGACATTGTCATAGTCATTGGACAAGGTGGTCTTTCTATTAGAACTAAGCCATGGGTTTTCACTAAGGAACTATGAATTCTAGGATCACATTATAGGAATTCCAAGGAAAACCCCTTTCTGATCCATGTACTATGGGTAGTAGGTGCGCTAAAGTACAAACAACCTATGGCTCATGCCACGATAATGAGGGTAAATGAAGGTTTAACCAAGTATAATCCTTGAAAAATGTGTCCAAATGGATTTGGGGACATTGAAGGAAAAAATGAGGTACTTCCAACCAACTAGAGACCAAATGAAAAGCACAAAGTCAAATATTGATTCAATCACTTAGACGATGTCCCAAATGAAGTACCCAAAAGGTTTAACAAGACCAAATATTCGACAAGGGCCAAAGATAGAGGATGGGGGGTTGATGGAAGGGGGACCCCATCATATCACAAGATATCGAGTGGAGGGACCCAAATTACACATCTATCGTATGACAAGGTGGCTCAAAGGAGGAGACTCTAGAAAAAGTGAGCCATTGCTAGGATGGAGGGAAGGTGCTTTCTAACATCTATAGATGGGTAGTGTATGGAAAGTACATAAAGAGTGCTTCATGCAATGACACTTGATTTTTGGAACACATTAATGATCATCCTTGATGTTAGATTTTAGGAAATTGTGGCTTAGATTGAGGAATTTGTTTCCTCCACTCCTTTTAACCCCTTTTATTTGAAATTCAAATTTGAAATGGGTGAGGGTTCAAGGTAACATAAGTTATATGTCTCTAGGCATAAACCCCCCCGCCTTTTCCCTCTTGTGTTATCATAGCTTCTATAGGTGTTCAAGCTCAGTCGACCTTGATCATTTTTTATTAACTGCATAAATAAAATACTTACTATATTCAAGAGAGTAAAATCGAGATATTACAACAATTTCTAGATAGAAAAGTGTTCATAAATGTATTTGTGAATTGTGTTGAATTAACACTAAATTGTTTTTTTTTAACATAAACTGGAAAAAATTGTATTAGCTGTGTGGAGGAATCCACTGATTTAAAAAAAAAAGGTCCATATAGACCATCGAGTTTTCCCACTTAGAAAGAGATTTTTACAAAAATGGGGATTAATTTTGGAACAGAGTTTGAAACATCCCCTTTGCTTTACAAATTTTCTGAAAGTAGAATTCTCTGGATAGATCCGGAAATAGATGTCGTTGATGTAGATTATGAGACAAAACATTAGGACTCTAAAGCTTAGTTGCCCTTTTCTATTTTGACAGGCTGCATGTCCACCATGGTTTTTGGGTGCGGCTCGTTAAAATCAGGGATTTGGTTAACTGAATTTAACTGTGCATTCCTTGAATTCACCTGCTGCTCTCCTAGATTGCTTGGAGGTGATTGCGTGCTTTCCAACTGATCTAGTCTTCGCTGCATTGACTCCATTTTTATGCAGTTGTCTTCAATCTGGCTGCGCTGTGCATGGCTCTCATCTTGGAGCTTTTTGATCATGAATCTGTGCTGAGAAAGCGTTTCCAACTCAAAGGTTCTATTGGCTCCCATTGCTCCAAGTTGCACTCTGATTCTGCTACACCCGCCACATTCCTCTTCCCATGATTCCTCTACCTAGCTTCCCGAGTCCACCTGAGCTTCATTTCCTTGTTGCATTGTTTCGTGAACTAAAGAGATTTCAGTTATGACAATTTCTTGGTTTTTCTGCAGGAGACAAAGGGAATTCCACGGACAGGACAAGAGGGCGCCAATAGAAGGGGGCGAGGTTAACAAACTGGATGGGGGTGACCAAAGAGGCCCGAGGATGATTCAATTCTTGGGAAGTGTCGAAAGTTCTAAGGATTATGGTTCGAAAGTCACAAAAAGTGAGAGGGGGATACCGTGAAGCTGAGAATGGGCTAAAGACTAGGCAAGGCTCAGAGAGAGGATGCCTCGGAAGCCGAGAGGAATGGACCAGAACGATAATTATGAGAGAACGGGGGGATAAGACACCAAGAAGCGCAGAGCGAGGAAAAGAGATACAAGGGAAGTGATGAGGGGATTAGGATATAAAGAGTCTGGGATCACAGAGGTGAAGAAAGAACAAAAGGAAATACCCAAATAACCAAAATTCTGGGCAAATTCGAGTTCAAGGACGACTCCATGATTTCCATTAATGGATAGGGCGTACTTATCTGCTTGTTCGAAGGTAACTCCCTACGATCTGTTCCATCAGGTACCATGATCTCGAGTCTGGAGGTGCGACTGACGTCTAGGAGGCGAATGTGCTGTGTGGGATGGATTTCCCGTACCACTTCCATCATCCTTTTATGCTTGGTGACAGGATCTCCCACAAGCTCTGGTGTGCTGTCCGACTTACCTCCTCGCAGAATGATGGCTCTGGTTATATCGTTAGCCACCTTTTCACCTTGGAGAATGAGTCACAAACGTGTTCCATGCCACCTGTTCAACCCATGGGAATTAACACTAAATTGTTATGGTTTATATCATGGTTGAATTAATTTTTAGCTTGTTTAGTTATGCCTGCCTATATTAACTTGCATTTATAATTATAATCTCATAGAAAATTGAAGTAGTGTCATATCATGTGTGCACATGGTAATTAGTTAATAACAATACAATGAAATATAGTAACAACACAAAAATTATGATGAATTTGAATGATCAATATAGTGCCCCATATAGTCAAAGTACATAAGAAAAAAATATTAAGTACATTACAATTTTTCACTTATTAACATTTTAATATCTAAAATATTCAAATTTTTGTGTATTTTACTATATTTTATTATATTCTAATGTATTCTACATTCTATTTTATATTATGATTAACATTTATATACCTAAATTATTTATATTCCACTACACATAAACATAAAATACACTCTATTTTATATTAATGGTTAAGAATATGTGTTTCCTCCTAAGAGGTCACAGGTTCAAATCCACAGGGGGGTAGGGTATGTATACCTTCGTAGACTTTACCAGTCAAATCACTGAGCAGAGGAGGGTCCCTTGTCCCACAAACTGTTGGCTTGGCCGTAACCTTAAAAATAAATTATTATTATTATGATTAACATTTCTATACCTAAATTATTTATATTCCACTATCTACTATATTAGAAGTAATCATTATATATTTGCATTTATATTCCACTACCTTCTATATTAGAAGTAAGAATTATGTAATCATTATATATTTGTAGCATTCTTAATATTGCTTTTGAATATGTACACATAAACATAAAATGCAATTAAGAGAATGTGAAACTAAGAAAAATAAGAACATGGCTTGTGCCAACTCAACAAAGTGGAAAATTTGCTTAAGCCACAGCCTTGAATTATGAACGAGGCAAACTTAACCACAATACCAAGACCGTTTAGAACTTGAACCCTCTTGCAGTATAAGAGCGAGCATACTATTGACATATACGAAGGACAGTATATCTACATGGAAAGATCAACGACAGCAGCTTTCTGTTTGTTTACATGCTCTGCGTCTTTGTTCCGACCATTTCTGCACGAAATTTCTCCCTATTCTCTTCCCATTTCAATTCATACTCATCTCAGAATGGAGTTATATCCTCACAATCCGCCGCAAAACTTCCCAGCCAGGTATCTGAAAGTATCTGCATTTTCAAATGCCAATGCGGGAAACCCAACTTCTGTTTCTACCCAATTGGGGGCCGACGATTATAGTTCCGGGAACGAGGAAGAGGGAATCGAACCCATGACCTCTTTTGTGATTGGGAACGATATAACTCTGGAGGAATGGCAGGCATGGGGGACGTCTTCTCAGATTCCTGCCATGGTCAGGAAGACTATCGATGATTTGAATCTGTTGGAGCGCGAACTCGAAATCAAATTGAATTTCTGCACTCCTCGAGGGAAGCTCCAGGTTTGTGGGTACATCCCGGTTCCGTGGCATTTGTTTACTCTGTCGCTGATAATATTTTTTCAATTTGTATTTTATGTCATATTTTGTGTCTGGTTCAACACGGTAGTCGATTCTTTCAGGTTAATGAATTCAATTTTTATACGTATTTGAAGTTTAAAGCCCCTGAAATGGAAGTAATAGAACTCCTGTAAGTACAATTTGTTGTTTAGGTGTTCTTGGAATAAGTTTTTTGCCTTTGATTTTGATTTTAAGCTAGCAAATCTCAGTGCTCAAACATAAGGCTCCCATGTTCTTGAAAGGTCCGCATCCATAGCTTATAAATTTTCGATCGTCGGGATCTATTCAAATTGTAAATTGTAAATATATGCCGGAGAGGCACCCACATTCTCAACATGGCACGAGAGAGGTTTGCCACTTTCCGCAATAGTATATGATCTTGTTTTCTAGCTTTTATACCTGCCACTTTACCACGTTTTTGGTATACTTTGGGCCTTTGCAAGAGATGGGCCTTGAACCAGCATCTCACACACTGCAGTGCTCTGCCCTGCCACTGCTCCACACAGGCTATATGCTGTTCACATATTTAAACTAAAGCTGCTGAGTTTTTTTGCGATTTTTGTTCTCTTCTTGCTCTGCCATACCAATTAGACATGCAAGATTATGGTCTGCCCGTTTCAGATGTTCCACATGGCCTTTAACTTATTTTATGTTTAACACTTGTTGAGGTTGATTCCTTTGCTGCCTTGGCCAGCTGAGTGCAACTTGTCCATTGCCTTGTCTGGTGCCAAGCTGGTCTCATTTGTGCTTTCCTTGGCTGATCAAGCACCTCTAGTTCGTATTTACCTTGGGAAACCCCATGCTTTGGTGGCATTATGACAAACTTTTCACTTTGCCTTGCCTAGGCCATTCCATTGCTTCATCTGTCAGCAAGTCTATTTGTGCATCTTCGCCTTTGTCCAAATGACATGCCCACAATATCTACTTTTCTCATACCATAAATAGAGGGCTCTTGTACAACTTACAATATCCCGTATACGGACCTTCCTGCTATTTTGCGTATTATAGTTAACTCAAAGCAGGTTTTTATTGTTAGCAACAAATTTTCAATATTAGTGATGAAAGATGCAATGTAAAGTTTACTCCTATGGAGTTGTGAATTGGGTTTTGAGTGGACTATGTGGAAGTTTTGGTCTCCACCGTTGAAATCAAGCAGTTCTGGTTTTGATTAAATGACATCATGATGTTAGTTTAGTAGGGTCACTGTGCAGTCAGGGATTTCTGGATGCTGCTAAGTATGAATCACAGATTCGGCCCTAAAGCTTAGCTCTGCAGAACACAGAAAAGTTAAAACTGAAAAGACAATCGCCAACATTGAAAGTATAAAGAGAAATAAGATTGACATCACAAGATTGCAATGGGAGATATGTTTGAGATTCCAATAAGTTTTCTAGTGTTGCTCTTTTCATTTTCAAGATGGGCCTTTTCCAAGTCTTTTGTTTTCTCTTGTGTGAGAACATCAAGGAACGATGAAGATCACACCATCTTTTCTCCAATTTGAAACACTAATAGATTTGGGCCCATTAACTGACCACGAGGAAGAACAACACTTGATGTATGGTCATTTGGTCAAAATTATGGCAATGCCAAGTAAATATTTTGCAATAGGAGAATAGTTGTTAACTACTGTCGACTTAAAGAATCAGGTATGGAGAGATTTTGCCTTGTCCAAATGTGAAACCTCGATGATGAAATGGAGTGCAGATTCTTAAGATTGCATCTCAACATATCGAATGTGGTCTTTGTGTTTCAAGCCAGGAAGAGGAGTCAATTTTACCATAGAACAGAAAAAAACTAATGAAAATGTGACATAATAAATTTTGGTAACTACAAGTCTTACATTGGTCTTTTTTTGATGATGCTTCCAATTTATAAATATGGCAAGCGTGTCCTTCCCCATTATGAGATTATAGCAATGAATTGTAGCTGACTTACTATGCAAATATCCAGCATTCTCCATGCCTGAAAGCACTTCAGCTGAGACGTTGTGATTAGGGGGTATCCCGCCGACTTCACCTAGGACTTGCCCCTTCAGCCCATTTGCAAGGAATGATCTACTTACATAGGCGAGATGGCCTGCTTGCATGGGTAGGATGATCCACGAGGGGCTTAAATGTTTTGAGGGGATTTGAACCTTGGTGGGGGTAATGAAACACCCCCACTTTACCATCGAACCAAGACCTCGTTGACAGCACATAGGTCATCTAGCTTACAAAGGAAGTCATATTGGCCAAGTTGCTCACAAAGAGGGCATTTGGTGAATTAGCTTGTAGAGCATCCTGACATAGTTAATCTGCTCTTTTCAATTTTTTTTGGAACCTTGAAGTGTGGTTGTATAAACAACAATAGCATGTTAATAAATGTATAACAAATATAACACAATACCATATGGAACCAAAAAGAGAAAGACTTGTAAAGTGAATCCCATGTACATTTGGTGGCCTAACATGGATCAATTACCATTGTGCTTGCTCTTGCTCCTCTTTATCTGTTGCTTCATGATGGGTGTTATCTTCATATGCGATTAGAATCCCTTCTTACTGCGAGGTGAAAGTAAGGCAATTGTGGGCAGAATGATTGACCCCTTTAGTGTGGATTCAACTTTTGTTGCCTTCCTTGTCCCCTAAGTGTGGAGATGTGGAAAAGAAGTGGAGTGATGTGATAAGCCTCACAACAATTTTGCGTATATTTGATAATGGATGATTTGAATGAGTGAATATGGCCACTATTTGTATGATTCCATATGAAAATTGCTCTTAGTAAATCAACATCATTTCATCTTCTAAGTTTGTGGCACACCTGGGATTGTTGTTGGACTCATTTAGGCTCCTAAGGGGGAATACTTAATGGTTAGCATGGAATTGTTGCAATTGTCTACAAAGGTCAAAGCCATTGTTTCGACCTGTGGAGTAGCTCTTAGTGCTCTCAGAGGCTCTGATTTTCGTGGTAACACTTGTGACACATGGTAGTATGTGGACAACTCTCATGCTGTGGGAATCATTAGAACCAATCTTTGATTGAAACCTAGAGATGTGGATGAGGAGCAATCTTTGATTGAAACCTAGACAAGCAAATTCTCAGTATAAGAGAGAATTAAAGATTGCAAATGCCAAGCCTGCAAGGAGATACAATGCATTATGTGTTGTAGGTGGAGCAAAATTATGTAGAAGCTCATGTCTTTTGATATTTGGAAATCTAAAACTTATTCTATAGAGGGGTGTGGCTGTGACTTGAAAATTAAAAGAAAGTTTTTTTTTGCTATATAATAATCCTAAAGCTCCATTGCATTTCTAGAGAATTGAAACAAGGCACAGGCGGTGAATATAATTTTTTTAAAAGTAATTCCTGTAGACCTCCACTAGCATAAAGTTGCATGATATTATATAAAGAAGTAGAATTATCATTGTGCTTTAAGTTTATAGAAGGAAGCTACTTTGCGTGGAATTAGATTTCTAAACCAAGTCAGTCTAACTAGGATTTGAGTAGATAGTGTGGATGAAGTGATCAAAAAGACAAGATGTGCCCCAAGTTGGTTTTTGAGATTATATTTCTTGCAATGACAAGGAGCAAGGCTAAACAATGAAACAATATCCAAACTCTTCTTTGAAGAAAGCAAGGGTTTGAACTTTGTACTGCTTAAGGAGAGGTTCAAGAAGCAACAAGAAAGCAAGTAACCGTTTTTTTTTTCAAGATATGAGCATAGCTAAGTTGCTGTTGATTGTCTGATTGGTTTCATTCATCCATCACATGTTGGATGTTCAATCATCTACTTTTTGGTGAGTTACAATTAAGTTGCCAACTGAAGCTGGCCAATATAGAGTATCTAGCCCATATGGAACACATGAATGCAACTTTGTGCAGTGTTGTAATCAGGTACTTGAAATGGAAGTTCCTAATCAAACATTATGCTTTATGTTATTTGCTAGAATTGGCTTGTTTTGGTCAGTGTTATCGCACAATTTGTACTTGCCCCAAAAGCCCAAGGCAAGTGGATATTGAATTGGCGTAACTGGGAATAACCTATCACTGTCACCTTAATAGGAGATCCCTTTCTATTTAGGAGTATGTTTAAGCTACCCTAGGGGAGACGTCCCCGACGACCTGGGGGTTTGAGAAGGCTAAGACAAATATTCGCGAGGAAACCCTTCCCCTCTCATAGATCACTCTAATCAGAGGTTTCTTTTATGTCTTAAGGATGAAGGAAATGAAAAGTATTGTGTACCTTCCCAAAACAAGACAACAAGGCACTTTCCAAGTACCAGATGATTGTTAGTACTTCATAAGACAATTAACCTTCGTAAAATAAGCTAGCTGATTATGAATTTGCAGCAATGCATCAATTTATAACAGTGATATCTTATAACAGCCACAAGATTCAAGCCTTGAAATTGCTTGAAAAAGACAGTAAAAAGTGACTTTAACTAGGCAAATTCATAGTAAATTGTCACAAACAAAATTGGCAATGATAGGCTAGCTTTTAATGTCACTTTTGTAGAGATTTTGCTGCAGTTAGATGGCTGTAGCTATCTTTTGTAACAACAGCAAGCTTAGATGGTCAAAAGTGCAAGAAAACCATACACAAACTATCACTTACCTAGTAGATTCACTAGCAATTATCACAATTAGATTTTGACTGGTTCTAGTACGAGTTATATAGGTAAATGTGCCAAATAAATGCAAGTTTGTATGGCTGTAGCAATGTTTTGCTACAACAAGAAGTTAGTTTAGGAGTTAGTCTAATCTAGGGTTAGAAAAAGTTAGTAAAGGGTTCAAAGATAAGAGTTTAAGTGTTTGTTTGCTCAATCACCACTTGTAAGAGGTAGTCTTGTGCTTTTCTAGGGTTAATGGATTTCCTAATGGCAGCAACAAATTCTTAAAGGAAATGTAGCAATGATAATAATATGTTAAGGGATGGAGAGGACAAGAGACGTGTTGGTATCCCAAGGCCTCAAAAATCCTTTTCCAAGAGAAAATTTGCTAGAAAGTAACAAGGGTTAGGCCCTAGCGATTTTCTCTTTCCTTGAACAAAATGTAATAAATTATGCAATTGGCAATGGAAGTAGGGTTACTAGAGTGCTACAATGGTTGGGCTCTAGTATCTACTTTAAATTAGGTGCCTTTCAAGAGATTTTAACATATGGAAGATTATAAGGAAAAAGATGATAACACATGTCATTCCCCTAGGGTTTCAAGCTAGCAATTTCATAATCTTAGGCATGAAACAAGTAAAAATAACCATAGCATTCATTCACAATAAAGATGTTAATGTTTAAGCCATTATTATAGTTCTTTGCATTCAATAGATAACAATAGCATAATACAAGATCAATGAGAAATAAACAATCACAAGAGACACAACATTTATCCTGGGAAACCCTCTAGGGGAAGAAAACTCAGCAAAACTTCCTTATTATAGATAGCCAATACAATTCCAAGAGATAACTCAAACTAATATAGAAGATCCTCTCCCAAAGATGCGCCACTCTCTCTCCTTCTTCTCTAACTGCAGATCCGAAACTTGTCTCTCAATGAGCAAGTGAGTTGTGTGTCTAAGTGAGGCGCTAGCCTCTTTATTTATACAAGACTGGCACATGTGAAGTGTCTCTTCACTGGCAGGGCCGACTTCTCCAACTGGGTGGTTATAACCACCTTTATTCTTCTGGGGCTGACTTCTTATTCTGCCTATTACAATTATCTTTTGACCAATCCGCAAAAGGGGATTTGGTCCTTTATAATAATCGACATGATCAATCTGCAATGGGGATTGATCCAATGAATAATATATCAAATAATAATAAGAACACACTTTGCAGTTACATTATTTTAACAAAAGAAATGCAGAATTTCCACTTGCTTCACCAAGAATAATCTAGCAAATCACCGTAGTTGAAGATCCTCCACAAGAAAATAACCAAAATGTACCAAAATTTGCCTCCTTCAAGAAGTGCGCACCACTAGTTTCAGCCTCTGTCACCTAACATGTCAATATTAGGCGAAGTGTCCATATCCGCGGTGTCATTGAGATGACACGCTACGGTACGTACCGGACACGAATTTCACACGTGTCATAGGTGGAGGACACGTAATTAGATCGTACCGGACACGTCATTGGACCGTACCTCGATTTTATGACACGTGTCTCGATTTTATGACACGTATCCCTTGTGTGGGAGCCCGCGAGAGGTAATAAATTGATGTTTTTTGTTTGTTTTGGGTTACATTTCATTCAATTGAAGTTTGGTCACTGTTTACTTGTCGTACTTCATTTGAAGTCTGACTTGAATAATGGTGTCAATATCACACAATTTTGCCACCGTTTGATGTTTACAGCACTGGCTTTATTGCAGAGTTTTACAGCCTCTTTATAACTTCAGAGCACACACATTTTAAGGCTCTAACTGGTGAAAACGTTGAGAAATGATGCACCACTGTTCTGGCAATCTTTGTGCTCTTGATAATGCATTTAACATGCCCTGAAATTGACACATAACATTTACCATTGAATGCTGCTCTGCATACTTGACAATTGTGCTTTGACATTGATCTTTTCTGAGCATTATTGATATCATTTACTGGCACGTATTCATATTCTAATGGTAACAGGTCTTGAGTATGATGGTTACATTGCTTTGCTACAACACGACTCTGTGATAATTCTCTGCCTAAAAATACATAATTGAATGAGTTCAAATACTGAATGAAATGTAACCCAAAACAAACAAAAAACAGACTTCAGTATGTCTATGTTCTAAGTTCTAACTTCTATGAATATGATGTTTAGAGATAGATTGATTGATTTAAATTTTGTATGATGTATGAATCTATGATGTATACAGTATGATTGTATCTTTTTCGGAGTATCACTGTGTCTGTTTCTAAATTTTTTAAGTTTTAAGTTTTAATTAAAATTATATATATATATAT
>CBVK0100688765.1:0-14616 GCA_900067695.1 Picea abies | reverse complement strand
CAGTAACAACTGATTCACCCCCCCCCCTCTCAGTTGTCTAACAGGTTCCCTCGACATCCTCATCATGCCATGTTTCATGCACACTCAGGAAACCTTATCATAATACATGTCAATACTATACATCAAATAATTTACATATCAATTTTAACACTCAATCATAATCTAAACATATAAATCAAACTAATAATCATAATGTACTGTGTTTAACTAGATCACTTGCATGCAAGTGTCCTTAAATAATAAGTCAATATATAAATGTGATCATTTGAACTAGATATTACATACAACCCCTCTTTCTTTTAAACTTCATCCCGAAGTTTGTACAATATAAAAATGAAAGCAATAAATATAGCTGAGAATAATTTATGTATCAAACTATCAAAATAAATAAGGAAATTGTTGATGCATCTCATATGTGTCCTCCCAAGTCAAAGAATGTGGACTGTAACTGTCTCACTGGACCTTGACCTGATCGACTATTTGACACTGTAGTTTTCAAGTGCAATGGTTCAATATGTGGATATGATCTTCTATGTGAGCCCCCTCATCTGATACCTGCAAAGAACTCATGTCAATAACATGTGATGGATCTGAAATATAATGACGTAAAAGTGAAACATGAAACACATCGTGCATACGCCTCAAAGTATCAGGTAAGGCTAGTTGTTAAGCCACGAGTCCTTTCTTTTCCACAACTTGGAAAGTTCCCACAAACCTTGGAGAGATTTTAACACCCTTTCCAAACTTAATTGAACTCTTCTGTTGCTTCACCTGCAAAAATACTTTACCACTTACTTCATAACTGCGGTCTATACTATGCACATCCACATAACTCTTTTGTCGGTCTTGTACTTATTTAATCCTTTTTCTTATGGATTTCATCTTATCTTTCATTTCTTGGATCACTTCTTGTCCCACCAGGACCTTGTCCTCAAGTCAATCCCAACTCAAAGGTGTCCTACATGGTTGTCTGTAAAAGAACTCAAAAGGTGTCACCTTTATCATACTCTGATAGTTGTTGTTGTATGCAAACTCTATCGAAGGAAAATTTTCTTCCCAAGTCTTTTGTTAATCCATAACATACATTCAAAGCATGTCCTTTAAAATTTGATTCTTTCTTTTCATTTTTCCATCTGTTTCGGGGTTATATGTTGTACTAAAATTCAATTGTGTTCCCAAAGCCTCTTGGAAACTAGTCCAAAAATGTCCAGTGAATATCGTTCCTCTATCAAATATTATCTTCCTTGGTACATCATGAAATATTAAAATTTCATTAACAAACATTATAGCTATGTCTAGTGATTGATAAATTGTACGAAATGGAATAAAAAGTGCACTCTTTGTCAAATTTTTGACAAATACAAAAATAGAATCATGTCTCCTTGTCGTCAGTGGAAATCCAACAATAAAATCCATTGAAATGACTTCCCATTTTGATTCAAGAATTGTATGTGGCTGTAACAATCATGCTGGATGTCTATGTTCAACCTTCACTTACTGAAATTCAAGACATATTTCCACATAATTAACTATATCAACCTTCATTCCTTTCCAAAAGAATAAATGTTTAATGTCTACCTTCATCTCCATTAGTACAGGATGCGCCATGTACACTACTCAATGAACATCATTAAAGATCAAATTTCTCAATTCATCATTTGGCGGTACATAAATTCTTCCATTATATCTTAGTAGTCCATCACTGTCCAAAGAATAACCTTCATACATCGGTACCATAATGGTGTCTTGTCCGATATTTTCCTTAACTTTCTTGTACCAGTCATTGTTAATCTACAAAGCTAAGATCATTTCTCAAAGATTCTTCTTAAGGGATATTACTGAGAGTATGCGGGGTCTCCAACTTAGCGCATTTGCTACTCTATTAACCATTCGTTTAATGTAAGTGATCTCAAAATTGTACTCACTAAGTAGTTTTGACCAACTCCTTTGTCATGTGTTCAAGTCACTCTAAGTAAAAATATGTTGCAATCCACTATGATCAATTTTCAATTCAAATTTTTGTCCAATAAGATAATGTCTCCAAACTCATAAGGAATAAACGATCACTAATAAATAAAAATAATGTGTTGCATAGTTCTCTTCATGCTTTCTAAGTTTCCTTGAAGTGTATGTGATCATTCGACCGTCTTGCATTAGTAATCCACCTAATCCTTCTTTGGATGCGTCCGTGAATACCAAGAATTCCATGTCCATATTAGGAAATTTTAGTATCAGTGTTGTCTCTAGTAACTCCTTAATTTTATTAAATTCTTCTATGTATTTCTCTAACCATACAAATTTCTTATTCTTCTTCTGCAATTCCATGATTGGATTTTCTATCTTTAAAATTCCTTCAACAAAGCGTCGATAGTAACCTACTAATACCATAAAAATATGTACTTCTTGTACATTTATCAGTGTTGTCCATTCCATAATAGCCTCAAATTTCACTGGATCCACAATGATACCTTCTCCAGAGATAATGTGTCCCAAATAATGAATATTTTTTTCTGATAAAATGAACATTTCGATAGCTTTCCGTACAACTTGTTTTCTTTTAAACACTGCAACAATAATCTCTGGTGTTCGTCATGCTCCTCTCTCATCTGAGAGTAAATAAATATATTGTCAATAAATACCTATACGAACTTATCCAAATACTCACGGAATACCCCGTTCATTAAACTCAATTATACACTTGGGGCATTCATCAATCCAAACGACAATACAATAAACTCATTATGTTTGAATGTTTTCTTAAATGTTGTTTTAGGAATGTGTTCCTCTTTAATTCACAACTGATGGTATCCCAATCTCAAGCCAATCTTTGAAAATACTGTCACTCCCTCTGTTTGATAAAATAAGTCATCAATTCTCGGTAACGAGTATTGGTTCTTGATCATGGCTTTGTTTAATTGATGATAGTCAATGGAAAGCCTCCATGATTTGTCCTTATTTCTTACAAAAATAACCGGTGCACCCCACAATGATACGCTTGGATGTATAAGTCCCAAATCCAAAATCTCCTTCAATTGCATATTTAACTCTTGCAATTCTAGTGTAGACATCCGATATGGCATTCTTACAGTTGGTTCTATACTAGTCTTTAGATATATAGTGAATTCCAATTCTCTTTCTAGGGGTAAACCTGGTAGTTCTTCAGGAAAAACATCAGCAAAATCAGACACTACGGGGATTTTTTCTAATCCTTCTATGTCCCCCTTTTCGTTAAGCGCTAAAATGGCATATAACTTACATGCCTTGTGCATATTTTTTTGTAGTTGTAGAGAAGAGATAAATATCAATGACACTCCTTGGTTTCTTCCTACAATTACTCTACTCTTTCCCAAATAATCAATCAAAATTAATCGTTTCGTCCTACAGTTAAGTATCACGTTGAGCAATTATAACCAATTGATTCCAATCACAATGTCATAATATCTAAATATTATGACACACAATCTTACACTTTTGAAAAAATCACCCAAGTTAATGTTACAATCCTTAACTTTTCCTCCAAACGTTTTCTTGGCACCTGATGCCATTTCTACATATATAAATTCATCTTATTCGATTGCCTTCACCTTAATTCTTTTAAGTGAAACACTAGATATAAAACTCTTAGTAGCTCCTGGATCTACCAAAACACTAAATAGTTAACTATCACACCTAAAGTCTCAAGCACTGTAGACTGATGCTCAACCTAGCGATTATTAACCACTGCATGAATTCGGTGGGCCTTGCCCAAATCTCCCACTAGCGTATGTCCTATTGATCCGACAACTATTTCCTTCTCAATAGGAAAATATCTCTAGTAGTGTGGCTCTCCACAAGTCCAACAACCATTCTTAGGGTTGGTTCTCCTAGTCCAAGAGGAATAATTTGTTGGTCTAGGGTTCTGAGGCCCCGATTTGTACTACGAAAAAGATCTAGACTCTTATTATTGTTGAGGATGATGTTGTTGTTTATACTGTGTTTCTATATATGGATTCCTCTGAGTGGTCATCGACCCACATGGCGTAGAACACACAGGTCCTCTAGGTATATCATTGTGCCCAAAAGTCTGCCTAACAGGTGTCTGCTACTACGGTGCTTGATGTGGTGTCTATCATGTCTGTTTGGAAGGAGTCCTACCTTGATCCCCACTATTCAACTCTTCTTCAACAATAAAATATTTATGTATTTCATCATGCAAATTTTGAGGCATTAGGTCCTCACCTTAACACGAATGAGAAGTTGAGACCAAACACAAATTTGTTAACCTTTAATTTCTCAGTGTTCAGATGCAGAGAGTATCTGAGAAACTCCATGAACATGGCCTCATACTCTGGTACTATACAATTTCCTTGTCATAAAGTGTTGAATTCATTAAGTTGGCACTCAATGAAATCCTTAGAAAGGTATCTCTATCGGAATCATTCCTCGAACAATTCCCATGACACGTCTTCAATGACCATGTTCAGTTGTGGTAAAAATGTATTCCACCAAATAAGCACACTCCCTTTTATTTGAAAGACTATCACGTGGAGCTTCATGTTGGAGGTATAATCACGCAATGTAAAGAACATTGCCATATTCTCCAACCAAGATTTGACGGCTAAATCATCCATCTAACCCATGAACTCGAGAAATTTTACCTTCTCAATTTCTCTATGAACACTACCACTCACCACAGGAGGGCACTACGAAACCTCATTAGGAACAAACTCCCTACCCTCATCACAGTCAAGGTGATTTATAAATGCCTCATACATCCTATGAAAATACCTCATCATTCCCATGACGTCACCCACTACAACTTGTTCTTTCTCATTATCCTGTCCTTTTCACAGTGGAGAAGACCCTTCAAGTGTTGACGTACTTGGAGAAGGCATTCCTCTTCCTCCCATAGTCCAATGTCTACTCATTCTCCATCCTCTAACCATGATACCTTCCATGAAACAAATTCAAATTATATCAGCGATACATCTTTAACTATCAATATAAAACAGTGGAAGGTGTAACAGGTCTAGTGTCATAGAGTTGAACCCTGCTCTAATACCATATGTAACAATCCTCATTTAACCACACCAAGGTAATCATATACAACGATGCAGTAAATTTTTTGTTTGTTTTCTTTAGATAACAATGTTATGAATTTATCCGTTACAAAAATTATATAAGTAAAGACAAATAATCCACTATGAAAATAATAAGTAATTGTTCTAATTATTTTCAACATTACTTATAATTCCATGAACCATATTTAGCCACCTATGTGATATTACAACTAGTGACACAAGGATATAGATAAACTATAATAATTAATTATAAATCTCTCTCTGTATATATGTGCATATATATATAATGAAATTATTAGTGCTATTCCAAATTCAAACTCATCTTTATTAATAGGAATATAGTTTCCTTATTTATTTAATTCTTAAACATAATTTCAAGGTGAAATAATTCCATACAACTACCGTTAATTTATTTTCGCAATCTATAATAAAATATTCGCGATACTATATTTTATAGTTAATTCAGTATTTTTATATGTGGAATTTATATAATTTCCAAGTCTACATATTTTTCAATTCGAAAGGGTTTGACCGAGAATTAATCAATTTTTGTTCATTGAACTAGATTGCAATGTTCAACAATCCCTACTAGGTTATCTCCATATCTTATGGTAATTAACAATTCATGGTTACATATTTATTACTATAATTTATCGTTATCTTGGTAACAATCATAGATTACAATAGAAAAATATCCCCAATTTATGATAAACAATAATACAGGGGAAAAGACAGGTAACAGAATTTGGTCTAACATATGAGCAAGGACAATCAGTCTACATAATCACATTTTCGGAAAAAAGTGAAAGCTATCATGTAAATATGATGGATCTATCTAAGGCCTAACTATGCCTCTGTATTTAACCTCCTTCCAAGCTTTAACCAACCCATTTTTTCTTATTAATCCTATTTATGACATATCAATGAAGGATATTACTTGAACTCAAGGTTCTGGAGGAAACTGACCACAATACATCAATCCAAGACATATCTCAATACAAACTACAATCAACAGTCGATCTTGTGGCAATAATAGAACATGTTTTAGTGGTGAGGGTACAATTTTCTTACGATTCCCTATTAATTTACTCATTTGGACAGTTACAAAAGTTGAATTAAAAGAATCATTTTACCACTTAATTAAATGAAGGATTTATGTAGTAGAATTGTGATCCCGAAAGATGATAGTTTTGCACAAAACTTTAGTGTCATCCCCAATTAATTCGAGTTAGATTTACTTGAAGGTAAATTCACCCTCTTCATAGTGAGCGTTAAGGTAAAGAAAAGGTTCAAAGTGATGGGAGCGCCCAACTAATTTGCAAATTTCTAATTAGGCAAAGATGATAGTTTTAACTTGACTATAAATGTCCATAGGAAGGAACTAACCCAAGAAAAGAAGATATTAGGATGGCTTCAGACCTAAAAGAGGTCGTTAAGATAGAGAAAAGAAATCGGGTGATCGACACAACTAGAAGAGGGAAGTAAATTATTAACATAACTGAACGCTCAAGACTTTTGAGTATTGTCACAAAAGGACAATCTGGTTCAATATTTAAATAGTAATCATTTGTATAAAAGTTGCATAATGATCGTTATTTGAAAGGTGGAAATTTGTATCAGTGATTAAAAACTTCAGATTGGAACTATTACTAGAACTGGTTGAAATTAGCAAATCACGGTCATAGAAATTCTACCATACTTTGGAGGTAGTTTAACAAAAGTGGGTGCTAAATTTTGTCATCCTGAGGGTGTTTCATGTCAATGTGAACACCATCTTCTCACAATCTACTCCATCTCAAAGTATCTACTTCCCCAATTTATGCACCCTGCATTGGATACTTGACTTGTATCACAATTCATACCTTCATTCCACTGTCAACTTAATTAAAAATCCATGATCAATATCAAGAGAAAGAATTCCCATTAAACAATAATCATGGAAGTGATGGTTTCACTTACAAAAAGTTTAACGAATATAAGCTCATAAATAAGAAAACAACACAGTAATAGAGAATCTACTTAACAACCTTATATAGGAACACCTAACACTTGTTTATTATCTTTTTAGCCATAACATCTTATGAGTGTATCAAGGAAAAATTGATTTAATTAGGGATAGAAGAATCAATAAGAATTACATTTCCCACAATTGAAAAAACATCAGTTATCATCACTAATGATATTTGTTGTTGTCTATCTTGCAGTTTTTTTTATATAAATATCATGATCCAGACTAGTTATAAACGCAAATCAACCTGGTAAACTATTGTAAAATAATTTAATGTACGTAGATAATTATAATGTAACTAACTATACCATCGAACCATTCACCTTAGTATGCAAATAATTGTACGAGTGACATTCGGGAACTACCAATTTAATTTATAAAGTAAATATAGCATTACTAACAAAACACCATCGCACTTTCCACATAATATAAAATGTTATGGGTGATATTCTTATTTCATATTACGTGAGAGAAATTTCTTATAACAATTCAATATTAAATGTAGAATATTGCTTCTATTACGTTCAATATACATCAGTGATTACATAATGAATATCAATTTTCTTCCATATTTTTCAACTGTACGATAACATTTTAATGTACAATAACATTTCTAAAACATAAAATACCGTAATCAAGGATTTGACGATGCTTGTGGATGATATCCGACTAGAATATTGCATTACATTCCATTCCTTTGCTTGCCAACCCAATGACTTCATTGATACCTCCCAGTCAATGCTAGGCATACTCTTCTTCCCCCTTAGCCCCCTGAGCCACAAATATGCCACACATAGAAAACCAGATCTTAATAGCACAACCTTTCCCTCGCAAGGAGAGGTTTCCACCTCTTGCATAAGCTTGAACCCAACTCACACAAGTAAAACTTAGTCAATAGAAATTTCACTAGCATTTCATTCATCCAACATTAGGGTAAGTTATCTCTTCCTCACCATTTATTTTATAGGAAAATTTTCAATGACACATGTTCTCTCATGCACAATTAAACAATTTTAAATAATTAAATTAACTATTATTCACCCACAACAAATGTCACACTCTCCCCAATTTGCACATGTTAAATCCCTTTTTAATTTAATTAAATACTAATTTTCCCTCACACCCACAATTAGTTCCTATTTTTCCTCTTAGTTGTCTCTCAGTTCCCCAATCCCTCTTTAATTGTCCCCTAACTAAATCCCACTTTAAGTTTATTGAGGATTGTAACGTACCCAATCACACATAGGCCATACTACATCACCTCAAGCCCACTTCTTGACTTCTTTTTTCGATTTCTGATCTAACTTGTAATTAATAAAGATGCATGTAGTATTCACATGCATATATCAAGATTCATGTTATGACATAAATAAATGAGACATATGTCATGCAAAAAAATAACCAACAAGCATGCATATTACAGATACAAATTTCTTAGATAAGTAAATACACAATAGAATAAATACACAAGCAAATATAACCATAACAGAGAGAACTTGTATTTAATGAAATGAATTACCAATTGGATGCAGACCAAGGGCGTTCCACCTAATCGTAGAAATTGTTGTTTCAATTCTTAACAACACTGTCACCCCTGAGCCAGGGCTATGAATCCACAAGGACAGTTCTAGAATTTCACTCGACTTTCCAAACTAGTCAGCACTCAAGCTCTCACTGGATTTTCAACACCCAAAAGAATCCAAAGTACACCAAATATATTCTACCTAGCCTACACAACCTAATATAATGGACCCCCTTCTCTACCATGAATTCCCTCAGGATGTCCATGTCCTTCCAGGGATCTAGTGCAGTTGGTCCATAATCTCTTTGATGGGAATATCAGGACTCACAGATATGATCAAAACTGAACACAGGCTAAATCATCTCAAGCATGCAGGCCTTAATTCATGGTTGGAATACAGCAGTAGTATTTACAACCAACAAAACCATGGATCCTCTCCAACATTTCATTTTCGTTTCCCCAAGCCAAGACACCAGCGAGGAATTACAAGTGGGTGAAAGAATGTATGGAGTGAGAAAATAATGAAAGGTGTGAATGGCGAGCAATTGAGTGAGTGAATGAATGATTGAAGAAGAAGCAACCAGAAGTATAAGAAAGAGAAACCCCCAAACAAACCAAGGACGTGTTTATGTAATTCTTGGAATTAAGGAACCACTTGGCCTTGCTCCCCCAAGAAGTTCATGTAACTGTTATTCTCCATAAAAACAAAATGGGTAAATCAAGTATAAAATAAATACTTATCCCCTCAAGTCCCCTCTCTTGTGGAATCATAGCCCCCTATAACTCTTGTCCTTGTCCGTCTAGAAGTCAATGATGTATTTATTATTAATAATGATCAAACATTACATTTCCTAGGCACACTTCCCTCTTTCAATTGTTTGGGCACTCTAGCCTTCCTGGATTAATAAAACACATTATTTAATATGGGACTCAAAACCTGAGGTGTTACATCCCCTCCCCCTTATTTTGGCATTGTCCTCACTGAATATAAAAAATAGAGATCAAAATCTCAAAATTTATTCAAAACGTTGCGGGTACTCTGCCCGCATGGAATCTTCATGCTCCTGAGTATCATATTTAAGACCGTAGTAGGTCCACTAGACCTTTACAAGCTCTATAACTTGATTCCAGAGCATTTTGACTTTTTTGTCCAATATTTGCATTGGATGGACCTGAAATCCTCCCTCTGTCTCTACTTCAAAGAGATATTCTTGGGCTTAACTTTGAAAAGAACATGCTCCCCCACTTTCAATTCTCTAGTTGTTATGTTCTTATCTACATAAATATTTTGTCTATCTTGAGCGGCCTTTAAATTCTGTTTAATTCTAACCATCTGGTCTTCCATATCCTTGAACAATTCTATCCCAAATACCACTCTGTCTACTAGGTTCTCCAAAATCACTAGAGTATTGCATTTCCTACCATACAAAGCTTCAAATGGACTCATTTTCAATGAAGCCTGATACCCATTATTATAGGCAAACTCAACCAAGTGCAAGTAATCTTCCCACTTAGATGGATTATTCATCACATACATTCTCAACATGTCTTCAATTACTCGGTTGACTCTCTCTATCTATCCATATAAATGTGGATGTTATGTTGTGCTAAAGTTCAGATTTGTACCAAATCCTTTAAACAATACCCTCCAAAAATTGTAAGTAAACTTTGTATCTCTGTCTGAGACAATTTCCTTAGGTATCCCATGCAACCTATCAATTTCCCTGATGTAAATTTCTGCAATATTAGTTGTTGTATGAGTCATTTTTACAGGAACAAAATGAGCAATGTTTTTCAATTTATCAACCACTACCATGATTGAATCATGTTGTCTTTTCGTCCTTGGAAATTTAGTTATAAAATCAATGGTTACCACTTCCCACTTCTTCTATGGAATGGCAATTGTTGTAGAAAACTTGTTGGGTGCCTATGCTCAACCTTCACTCTCTAACATTCCATACATCTGGTAATGTAATCAACAACATCTCTTTTCATTCCTGGCTAAAAGAATTGGCCTCTTACTGCTGCAATTGTTTTATGGTAACCGGGATGTCCGACATATGGAAAATTATGCATTTATTTTAATACCAAACTCCTAAGTTCTTCGGAACTAGGAACATAAATTATATTTTTATGCATAAGTAATCCATATTCCTTCATCTCATATTATTTAATTTTTTGTTGTACATTTTATTGCTATAAGCTTTCCTTTACCTGTAGGTAATGTTGATCTGTGACAACAACATCTAAAATTCTGCTCTTTAAATCTGACTGATGCATACTAACAATTGTAACATGCATGAGATGTACTCTTCTACTAAGTGCACCCACAAATTTATTTTCTTTTCCTTTGATATGCTTGATGTCAAAATCACATTCACTTAAAAATTTCATCCATCTCGTTTTCCTAGCATTCAAAGTTGGTTGTTCAAAAATATATTTCAGACCATAGTGGTCTATTCTTAGTTCAAATCTCTTCCCCATGAGATAATGCCTCCACATATTCAATGCGTGAACAATGACGACACATTCCAAGTCATGTGTGGAATAGTTCCTCTCATGTTCTTTAAGATTTTTGGACTCATAACCAATGGCATGTCCATTTTGAGAGAGGACTCGATGAAGGCCTTCTTTGCATGCATCTAAACATACCACAAAACTTTCATTTGGGTCAACAATATTTAAAATAGGTGTACTAGTAAGTAATTCTTTCAACATATTAAAGTTCTCTTCACACTCAGATGCCCATTCAAATTTAATTCCCTTCTTTTGCAAGGAAGTGATGGGATGAGAAATCTTAGAGAACCCTACTATAAAACTTCTGTAGTAACTAGATAATCTCATAAAAGATTTGACTTCTGAAACATTCTTTGTTGTTGGCCATCCTCTATTGGATTCAATCTTCTCTGGATCCACTGCTATACCTTGTTTTGAAATAACGTGTCCCAAGTAATGGATCTGTTCTTGGTTAAAATAACACTTATTAAGCTTGGCATACAATTTATGTTCCCTCAGTACCTTCAATACTAATCTTAGGTGATGTTCATGATCTTCCTCTAACTTAGAATAGACAAGTATGTCATCCAGGAATACTATGACAAACTTATCCAAATAATTTCTGAATATGCCATTCATTAAGAACATGAGGACAACTAGTGCATTGGACAATCCAAATGGCACCACTACAAATTCATAATGCCCATAACTGGTTCTAAAGGTTTTCTTATCGATGTCTTCTTCCTTTATTCTTACCTCATGGTACCCTCATATCAAGTCTATCTTTGAAAATATCTTTGCCCCTCTTACCTGATCAAAGAGGTCATCAGTTATGGCTAGAGGGTACTTGTTCTTTACAGTAGATTTATTTAGTTTTCGAAGGTCAATACATAGCCTCAAAGTTGCATCCTTCTTTTTGAAAATAAGTATTGGTGATCCCCAAGGTGAAACACTTGGACGTATGTACCCTTTCTTCAAAAACTCTTCCAATTGCATTTGTAATTATTTTAATTCTAGTGTACTCATTCTGTAAGGTGCTTTTGATACCAGGGCAACTCCTAGCACTAAATCAATAGAGAAATATATCTCCCTCTTTGGTGGTAACCCTGCTATTTCTTGGAATACATATTCAAATTCTTGTGGTACCGAAAATTCTTCCAGTATTGGCCCCTTTTCCTTTTCTGGATCCTCCACATGGGCTGCATACAATTGACATCCTTTTCTAAAACATCTCTTCAGCTGTAAGGTTGAAATATCCCTTATAGAGATGGGTCTTGGAACTCCTTTCAAAGTGCTATGTTTTTCTTCTTCATCAAGACATGTAAATGTCTTGTTATGACAATCTAGGACAACATGATGCGTGTCCAACCAATCCATTACAATTAGAATATCATAAGGCCCCATTGGTATAATATTTATATCAACATTAGTATTCACACCATTAAGAATTATGAACCAACCTCTGACCATATCATGGATTCTCCTTTTGGTTCCAGTGGCTAGCCAAACCAAACTTGATTTTTCAAGATTAATTTTCTCCAAACATAATCTATCCACTATTTTAGGATCAATGTAACAATGTCTTTCTCCTGAATCAATTAAAATAGAAACATGTTTTTTAATTATATTACCTTCCACTTCGATCATATTGGATTGGTACTCTGCTTTTCGATCATCTAAGGCTGCATAAATTATTCCCATGTATTCTATTGTTGTAGCCTCTTGGATATTGTGCATGGTCTTAACTTTGTCCTTTCTGTGAGGGAAATCCTTGTACAGGTGATATTCTTTGCATCCCCAAAATTGGATCAGTGGTATTACTCTTTTTCCCAAGGAGTCTTCTCTCTTGGACTCATCCTTATCATATCGTTCTTGATCATTTTTATTAGGGCTATTTCTATTAAAAGGAGGTTTGAATCCCTTCCTCCTATGATCATATTTCTCCTTCTTCTCATCCTTCCAAGATTTCAACATGGATTCTATTCCCTTTCCTTTCTCATACAGGTACTCAACCTTCCTAATGGTCTTAGCAAAAGTCCTAGGTTCATCATATTGAATATTCTCTTTATTAAAGGATGGAAATCCACTAAAAAAACTCTGTACTTTCACCTTCTCATCTTTTATGAACCCCACATAATTTAGCAACCCCATAAACTTCTTTGCATTCTCTACCATGGTCATGCTGCCCAGCCCGAGTTCAATGAAATCATGCATTTTCTTGTCATAGAAGTGCTCTGAAAGGTACTCCTTCTGAAAATATTCCTTGAACTGCTTCCAAGTGATCCTAATTTCATTAATGTGCTCAACCTTCTTCAACTGGTCCCACCACATAGCATCTTTTCCATGTAAATGGTAAGTGGAAATTTTGTCTTATAATTTTGATGAGTAGTTATGCAATTGAAAATACCTTCCGAGTCCAAGCAATCATGCTTCAATATCATCTTCTCTTTCTCTTTCACCATCAAAGGATGGTGGCTTAAGCTTCCTCAACTCTCCTTGCAAATTGTCCAATTCATGTCTCCTTCTTTGGTTCCTAACAAGAGACACCTTTGGACTACTTATGCAATCTTCATATGCATAAAATTTCCTTGTTGAGTAGGGAGGTGAGTGATGCCTATGAGTTCTACTAACACTTGTTGAATAACTAGTTCTTCTACGATAATCTCTTCTTCCATGACATCTTCCCTCTTCCTCATGTTTTGAGTTTGATCCATTTTTTGTTTACCTATGAAATTGATTTAAGCTTTGCATCACTTGAGAATTTATTTGATTTTTTTCTCTTATCAGTCTCTTATTGTCTTCTTTATAGCTCTACACTTCTCTTTTCAGGCTTCTCACAATCTCTATCAATGTTTCTTTCTCCCTTATGGCCTGGTGTCTGTTGGATTATGTCTTTGAATTACTAACACTGATATTATAACCTTTGTCCTCTTTGTCATGGATGGAATATCCTTCTCCTTCTTCCATTTCTTGAATACTCATTCTGAACTGATATGTTTAAACCCTGTTAATTTTGCAAAATGTGCAAGCAACTATTTTGTTATAATTATGCATATTAAGAAAACAAATCACCAACAATGATACAGGTCCATTTTCTTCTCAATTCATGAAGAACATATTATCATTATCCATCATATAAAACTTCCATGTTATCCTTTAGCTGATACATAATTCAATTATGCACAAGCACTTCCTTCAAACCACTTTCCATGTGGCCACGACTCAAAACCATGGGCTTAATCACCCTTTAGTGCCCAGCTTGTTAGAAAAACAGGACCGTGGAGCAATAAAATAAAACAAATGCAGAAACAAAACACAGAAGATACACAATACAAGAGAGACACAGATTTATGTGGTTCACCTAGTGTGGGCTACATCCACCAGAGATATTTCCAGATCCTTTCTTTATTATTATCCAACAAAATGAAGGGATACAACCTACAGCAAAACCCATTGTAACTTCCTCTTCTTTCTCTCACAGTCTCCTCTCTCAGAATACAATACTCGCCAACATACATAGCCGCAATACA
>CBVK0100688754.1:0-10447 GCA_900067695.1 Picea abies | reverse complement strand
GCAATTGATATCTAGATGTTGTGTTGTTCTTATATTGGATCCACTTTGTATTCCCCTAGTTGTAGACATCTGTGTCCTGCAACCCTCCATAGCTACTTTGGGTGAGACTGCATCTACCTCACAGGTGTTGCCAAAAGGGCCAATAGTTAGGGCTTTTTGGTGTGCTCTTGGAGATGAACCCTGGGTCTTCCCCTGTGCCAACAATTTTTCTGCTAAATATCTTGATGAGTTGCAGGAAGATATTATTCTTGACAAAAATGTGAGGACTTCGCAAATAGGTGATGTCGAGTACCTTTGTGTGGATCTAAAAGGAATGCATCCAAGTACATCATTGTGAATGGATACTACAAAAGTGAGGAGTTGTACCCTCACTTATTTTATCAATAAAACCCATATTTTTGGTGGTCCAAAAGATTCTTAGTGGGGAAGAGTGATCCAAAGAGATCCCCACAACTAATCCAATCAGATGGTCTCAAATATTTGCAAAATATTATCATTCAATCCACCACATGGCTTCAACAAGGTTCCCAAGACTTTCCATATCTAATTAAAAGGGTGAGGATATTTCTAATGGTTACCCAAATCCCAAGCAATGTGGGATAATTCCATGGAGAGTTGGAGACAGAGGGAGAGTGAGAAAGGATGAGTCTTCCTACCCCTATCTAGGTGATTAGAGGAACTCATGGGGATAATAAATAACCACTACGTGCATGTTGTGCATCCAAACAATAATAGTAACCCTAGGAAAAATGATAGCATTCAAAATTTGGTTATAGTGGAAATTGATCGAATCATGACCTGTCTAAGGTTTGTTCGGTGACTTCAAAGTGAGGAGGGTTATGAAAAAATGTGTGATTGTTGAGAGAAGATACTCAGGTGAAGGTACTACCATCAGATAGAATATGGAACTGCCCACCTAGATTCATCGAGGGTTATCAATGTGATAGCTGACAATGTGGAAGTTATGAGGTTACAAAACTTTGCTATGGAAGGTGTAAACCCCACTTTGCAAAGAGATAAAAAATTAACAATTCAAACCCCAACCTTCATTGAAAAAGGATATATAAGGAAAAAAAATTGGGTCATGCAATCAAATCGGTAGCAAAGAGCCCCTTCATTGGGAGAATAGGAAATTTTTTGTTCATTTTTATTGTGGGAAGAAACCATTGAAGGTAGAGGAACCTATGCTATTATCTTCCTATAGGACATCAAAGACTATTTTTGTAGATTAAGGGCCATTATTTTATTTAAATAGGTGAAATGATGTACTTTCCATCCTTATGAATGGATCAATTTGTCATTTGAAGTGGACCTAGAGACATAACCCATATGGGTGAACCCATTATCAATTTTCTAAGTATTCCATGTGTAATTTTAGTTTTGGTTTTAAATTCAAGTCTTCAAATACTAACTTTTAATCAATTAAGTTGATTTTTAACAAATTTGTGGAAAATTAAGAGGCTTGTTATAAGAATCCAAATTAGTGGAACAAAATATTTAGCACTAATTTCATATCATGGAAGAAGGATTATCGGTTTGAACTAGGAGTAAAGGTTCATATCATGGAAGAAGGATTATCGGTTTGAACTAGGAGTAAAGGACCCATAACTCAACAAAAACCAATTGTGTGCCAAACTCGGAATACAAGAAACCATGGGCTATGAATCCCACTTTTAGACCTACCCCTATAATCTATGATATGCATAATCCTTCAACTAATTATTCAAAGTCTATGGAATACAATATTGTCGAAGATATAAAGAAGATCAAAGAAAATATTTCAATACTCGACAACAATGCAACTTGTTGTTGAAAGATTTGAAAGATGAAGAGATCCAATCTTCAACTTATGTTAACATGGATAATAAGACATTGACATATAATACATAGAAAGCAGTGATCAACACTATGCTTATGGAAAAAAACTGTAAGTCTTTGAATCCTCCTTTCCCACTGACTTTTGGTATTTTCAATCAAAACATTCATAATTGTCTAGTAGCTTTGAGTGCTTCCTATAATGTCATTCCATACTATGTGTGTAAATTGTTGAATGCTACCCCAACTAAATGTTCAACACGCATAATTTAGCTTGATATATCTGAAGTTAAAGTAATTGGTGAATTGAAGGATGTTTTGATCAGAGTAGCTTCTAATCTCAAGGTTCACTAGTTTATAGACATTATTTTGGTTGATATTACAAAGTATATGGTCCCTTACTCAATAGAGATTGGTCACATAAATTACAAGGTTACTTTTCATCAAATTGGTTACACCTCTAGCTTCCATAGAATAGACATCCAAACAAGATCATAATTTATAGAGAAATATACATGAAGCATATTGTTACTTATCTTGAGGAAACTAATGAACCTTCATCTTTAGAACTTCCAATTCTTCGAAATTATTCTTTAGACCCTAATTTTGGTAATTTTGTTGCTGAAGTTTTTGATGTACATGAAACACAATGATCTGAATTCACTTTACAGGAAGATAATTGTCACAAGACATGAAGTAGCACCAATTTTGTAAATGATGTAAATTCTAGTTCTTTTAATAATCTAAATACATTACATAAAAAAACAGATTTTTAAGTATACCCCTGCTATATGGACTCTATTTTTTTATGGTTCCAAATCCCATGAGGGAGATGGAGTTTGTTGTTTTTTGATTGATCCAAGGGGTAAACATAGTTTCATTTCTTGTAGATTAGAATTTGATTGTACCAATAATATAGAAGAGTATGAGACACTTTTCCAAAGTCTTAAAAAGGCCATTGAATTAACAATTGAAAAAAATTAAAGTGTTTGGATATTCTGAGATCATCGTTATATAGATTAAAAATACAATAGATTTTTATTCACCACATCTTAAGAATTATCAACAAGAAGTGTATAGGTTAATCAACAAATTTAATTCATTTAATATCTCTACTATCTCACGTTCTGAAAATATTGTAGCTAATTCATTAACTATTGTTGCTTCTAGACTCGCTCCATTAGAAGATTTAGAAGCAAGTAGGTTTTCCATCGAGTTTATTTATAGACCTCTATTCCATAAAATATTACTAGTTGGAAAGTATTTGAGGGTGATGAACAAATCTTAAAATTTCTCACCAATGGGGAGAATTTCAAGGATTTACTATTGATGATGATCAATTTCAAGAAACTCTAGTAGAGGACAAGGAAAAAACAACTGAAACAAAACCACACACTGTGCCCAAAGGTATTATTAATCTGGAAAAATTGTTTAACCTACAAAATAGATTTAAAGGATCACCAAATGTGAAAACTTGTAGTTCCAATATAGGTTACAAAGTCATCAATCTAGGAACTACAAAAAATCTAAAGAATGTTAATATTGAGAGAGGTTGTTCTGAACAGGAAAAGAGAACATATATTAAATTGTTTAAATAATACCAATCTATATTCACATGGTCATATGATGACCTGAAAACTTATGACACATGGATCATTCAACATATTACCTCAATAAAAAAGGATGTCAAGCCCTTCCAACAAAATCTGCGTAGAATACGTCCTTCTCTTGAACCCCAAATTTAGAAAGAGTTTAAAAAATCTTAGAATCCAAAATTATTTTTCAAGCCTGGAATTCTACTTGGGTTTCCAATATCATACTAGTTATAAATAAAACTAGAGAAATTATAGAGCTTGAATAAAGCTTTGAAGAAATACAAATATCTGGTTTCACCTATGGAAACAAGTTGTGTTGGGATTTGAAATGTTTTCACTCCATGACAATTTCTTAGGATACAATTAAATACTTGTGTCATAAAAATATGGGCTTAAAACTACGTTCCATACTAGGTAGGGTAATTTTTCCTACAAAATAATCCCTTTTGGATTGATCAGATAATTTTCATATAGCAATGGATGTTTCTTTTCAAGGTCTCATCAATCGTAGTGTTGTTTTTTACTTAGATGATGTGATAGTTTATTCAAAAGATAGAACTAACCATATTTTGCATCTTACCTATATTTTTGAAAGGTGTACGAAGTATGAAATTTCTCTAAATCCCAAAAAGATCATCTTCGATTGTATTGAAGGAACATTACTTGGTCTTAACATCTCTAAGGAAGGGATAAAATAGATCATAAGCATGTGGAATTTGTATCCCAACTTCCTTTAGCACATAATGCTACCTTTACCACATAACAATAAAACTATGTAATCTTTCTTCGAGAAGATTAATTTTGTTCAAAAGTTTATACCTGATTTTGCTGAAACCATTAAGCCAATGCAAAATATGATGAAGAAAGATTCATAGTTCAAATGGAATAAGAAGAAAAAGGAGTCATTTGAGAAAATTAAAACTATTATATCTAATGCTCATGGTTTGTGTAGTCTAGACTAAAATCATGATTTCTTTGTTTACAATTTTTCTTTTGACCATTCCCTTGTTGTGGTACTAACATAGAAAGACTCTAAAGGAAATGAAGCGCCTATCTCTTTTATGAGTATGAATCTACAAGGAGAAGAAATTAATTACCCAGTCATAGATAAGAAAGCCTTTGTTGTCTATAAAGTTGTCAAACACTTTAGGTCTTATATCCTCAAGAATCATTTGAGAGTCATATTACCTCACCTCATTGTTTGATCATTATCTACCTGAAAACAATTAGGGGAGTGTAAGTTCACATTGTACATGAACAAGGTTTGTGTAAGTTGGTTGCAAAATCACAGGATAATGCAATAAACGAAGAAGAGGGATTGTTGGCATAGGGGCAGACCTAGGGTTCAGCTCCAAGAGCACACTAACAAGCCCTAGCTACTGGCCCTTTCAGCAACACCTGCGAAGCAGATGCAGTCTCACCCGAAGAAACTATGAGGGGGCTGCAGGATAGAGATGTCTACAACTAGGGGAATATAAAGTGGATCTATTACAATAGCAACACAACATGCATCTACCATTCAACAAGCTAGATCTATCCTTCACAACTATAGATCTGATCTAATACAATATTGCAGATAACAATATAACAATGATAGAGATCAAAGCATCAATCACACACACAACAACAGATGTACATGGTTCACCCTCTCTCTAGGGCTACATCCACAGAAATGTGCTTATCATTTATTAAGGTAAAGCATACAGTTCTTATCTGCGCTCTCAGCTAGCAGATCTTCTTTCTTCTCTCTCTTTCTCTCCCCTTCCTGCACACCCAACTGCAGGACTTGACCTTCGCACACAACTGAAGATCTCACAATACAATCCTCTCTCTCCACAATAGAGCTATAACAACAATATCATAGCAATACTCAATGACCCCCCCGACCGAGGTCCTCTTGACTTTTATTTATAGATTACAATCACTCACCGACAGCCTTAGGTCAAAACCTTAGATACAAAAACCCTAGGTCAACTTGACCCACTTTTTCTGGGCTTCACTAGCCTGTCTTTCCTTCTTCATCACGCAGTGCTCCAAAGCATCCGATGATGGCTTTCTCTGCTTGATGAGTTGTCCACGATCCTTCTTTCTTGTTGATCTGTCATCCCTGATCTCCTTGTCCAACGACTTTCTTTTCTGCACTTCGCTCCATCTTTCTTTCTCTTTTGCTCACTTCAACTCAGTGACAGTTACTGTGTCTCCCGCAAAGCTCACTTTTTACCTTTCCTTCCTTGTTTTTCGCTTCCTTCCATAACCAAGGGCCAACAATTGTTGATCAATTTTCCAAGATGGTGATTAAGGTCGCCTACAAGAAGAGCATCACATTGGAGGTCACTACCAAGATCTTGTTTCAACGAGTGTGGGTACACTTTAGGATCCCAAAAACCATTATCTCAAATTGGGACAGTCAGTTCCTTAGCACATTCTAGTAGAGCCTCTAGTCACTTCTGGACACCAAGCTCACCAAGTCCACTACCTTCCACTCCCAAACAGATGGCCAAACCGAGGTCGTCAACCAGATGATCGTGCACATCCTGTGCATGTACAACTCCAAGCACCCCCACACCTGGGATGAGAGTCTTCCTTATGTTTAGCATAACTACAACAGAGCCATACATAACTCAACCGACCACAGCCCCTTTTAGGTGGGGTTGGGATTTCAACCATTGGGTGCCATGGATGTTGCTTCCGATCTCACTTCCATCGAGTTTATTTATAGACCTCTATTCCATAAAATATTACTAGTTGGAAAGTATTTGAGGGTGATGAACAAATCTTAAAATTTCTCACCAATGGGGAGAATTTCAAGGATTTACTATTGATGATGATCAATTTCAAGAAACTCTAGTAGAGGACAAGGAAAAAACAACTGAAACAAAACCACACACTGTGCCCAAAGGTATTATTAATCTGGAAAAATTGTTTAACCTACAAAATAGATTTAAAGGATCACCAAATGTGAAAACTTGTAGTTCCAATATAGGTTACAAAGTCATCAATCTAGGAACTACAAAAAATCTAAAGAATGTTAATATTGAGAGAGGTTGTTCTGAACAGGAAAAGAGAACATATATTAAATTGTTTAAATAATACCAATCTATATTCACATGGTCATATGATGACCTGAAAACTTATGACACATGGATCATTCAACATATTACCTCAATAAAAAAGGATGTCAAGCCCTTCCAACAAAATCTGCGTAGAATACGTCCTTCTCTTGAACCCCAAATTTAGAAAGAGTTTAAAAAATCTTAGAATCCAAAATTATTTTTCAAGCCTGGAATTCTACTTGGGTTTCCAATATCATACTAGTTATAAATAAAACTAGAGAAATTATAGAGCTTGAATAAAGCTTTGAAGAAATACAAATATCTGGTTTCACCTATGGAAACAAGTTGTGTTGGGATTTGAAATGTTTTCACTCCATGACAATTTCTTAGGATACAATTAAATACTTGTGTCATAAAAATATGGGCTTAAAACTACGTTCCATACTAGGTAGGGTAATTTTTCCTACAAAATAATCCCTTTTGGATTGATCAGATAATTTTCATATAGCAATGGATGTTTCTTTTCAAGGTCTCATCAATCGTAGTGTTGTTTTTTACTTAGATGATGTGATAGTTTATTCAAAAGATAGAACTAACCATATTTTGCATCTTACCTATATTTTTGAAAGGTGTACGAAGTATGAAATTTCTCTAAATCCCAAAAAGATCATCTTCGATTGTATTGAAGGAACATTACTTGGTCTTAACATCTCTAAGGAAGGGATAAAATAGATCATAAGCATGTGGAATTTGTATCCCAACTTCCTTTAGCACATAATGCTACCTTTACCACATAACAATAAAACTATGTAATCTTTCTTCGAGAAGATTAATTTTGTTCAAAAGTTTATACCTGATTTTGCTGAAACCATTAAGCCAATGCAAAATATGATGAAGAAAGATTCATAGTTCAAATGGAATAAGAAGAAAAAGGAGTCATTTGAGAAAATTAAAACTATTATATCTAATGCTCATGGTTTGTGTAGTCTAGACTAAAATCATGATTTCTTTGTTTACAATTTTTCTTTTGACCATTCCCTTGTTGTGGTACTAACATAGAAAGACTCTAAAGGAAATGAAGCGCCTATCTCTTTTATGAGTATGAATCTACAAGGAGAAGAAATTAATTACCCAGTCATAGATAAGAAAGCCTTTGTTGTCTATAAAGTTGTCAAACACTTTAGGTCTTATATCCTCAAGAATCATTTGAGAGTCATATTACCTCACCTCATTGTTTGATCATTATCTACCTGAAAACAATTAGGGGAGTGTAAGTTCACATTGTACATGAACAAGGTTTGTGTAAGTTGGTTGCAAAATCACAGGATAATGCAATAAACGAAGAAGAGGGATTGTTGGCATAGGGGCAGACCTAGGGTTCAGCTCCAAGAGCACACTAACAAGCCCTAGCTACTGGCCCTTTCAGCAACACCTGCGAAGCAGATGCAGTCTCACCCGAAGAAACTATGAGGGGGCTGCAGGATAGAGATGTCTACAACTAGGGGAATATAAAGTGGATCTATTACAATAGCAACACAACATGCATCTACCATTCAACAAGCTAGATCTATCCTTCACAACTATAGATCTGATCTAATACAATATTGCAGATAACAATATAACAATGATAGAGATCAAAGCATCAATCACACACACAACAACAGATGTACATGGTTCACCCTCTCTCTAGGGCTACATCCACAGAAATGTGCTTATCATTTATTAAGGTAAAGCATACAGTTCTTATCTGCGCTCTCAGCTAGCAGATCTTCTTTCTTCTCTCTTTCTCTCTCGTTCCTGCACACCTAGCTGCAGGAATTGACCTTCGCACACAGTAGAAGATCTTACAATATCTGAAGGCTCTCTCTCTCAGCACTTATTACTAACAATAAAATAATCTCTCACCACAACAATAGAGCTAGATCAACAAAAATATCATACCCCCCTGACCTAGGTCCTCTTGACCTTTATTTATACATTACAATACCTCACCGACAACCTTAGGTCGAAACCTAGGTGCTAAAACCCTAAATACCAAAACCTTAGGTGTCTAAAACCCTAGGTCAACTTGATCTGCTTTTTCCGAGATTCACTAGCCTGTCTTTCCTTCCTTCTCACGCGGTGCTCCAAGGCATCCAACAGTGGATTTCTTCGCTTGCTGAGTTGTCCTCGATCCCTCTTCCTTGTTGATCTATCAATCTTGATCTTCTCATCCAACAACTTTCTTTTCCATACTTCACTCCATCTTCTCTGCTCTTTTGCTCACTTCGATCTAGTGACAGTCACTATGTCTCCCGCGAAGTTTGATTTTTACCTTTTCTTCCTTGTTCTTCGCTTCCTTCCATAACCAAGGGCCAACAGGTCCCCAACACTCACCCATGACTCATCCTAAGGAAATTTGGATCTGATCCTTCTATTTTGCTTCTAATTTGGACTACGCAAGGAAGCCTTTGCTTTATGTTCTATGCCTCCTCTCCCTCCTTGTGCAGAGTGCATTTTATCTGTCTGGTACCCAATTTCAACTACACCTAGTACCTAGAACCTTTTCTTGTTGTTTTTAGTGAGAGCTGCGAGGCAGCTGGTTTTCATAGTACAACTTCAATCGACTCCCATTCACCAATCCTTCCTTCCAATCTCCCTTCAATGTTTTCAATTGCACAACTCCTCCTTCTGTAACATAGGCAATCTCATATGATCCAAGGCAATGCATTCTGAACTTCCCTGGGTGTTTTATAAACTTACTGTCATACACCAGTACTAAATCACCTTGCTTGAATGCTTTCTTCTTGATGTTCCTGTCATGATATTCCTTCTCTCATTCCTTCTGAACCTGCTGGTGGAATTCTGTAATGAATCTGTCTTCTTCTAGTTCAACCAACTGTGCAAGTCTATCGCGAACAACGCCAGTATCATCCATGTTTGTAAATGCAACAATACTTAAGCTTGGTACCAAGTATTCCATCGGGACAACAACTTCAAGACCATAAACCAATTTGAAAGGGTTTCGCATTGTTAATTTCTTGCAAGTGGTTCTATAGGCCCATAGTACTCTAGGCACTCTTAAATCCCAATCATCCCTAGTCACACTCCAAATTTTCGTCAATGTTGTCTCCAATATATTGTTGAATGATTTAACTATCCCATTTGCTTGTGGATGGTAAGGTTTAATCTTCTGATGGTGGACTGAAAATTCTTCAGTCAGGGCTTCAACTGTCTTATTGATGAAGTGTGTTCCTTGATCTCTCATAAGGATCTTAGGGCATCCAAACCTGGTTATTATGTCATCAAATATAAATCGTGTAGTTGTAGTTGCACTACAATCCTTGAATGCTCTGGCTTTGGTCCATCTTGTTAAGTATTCTGTTGCAGAAATGATGTACCTTTCTCCTGTGCGCTTCCCTGGTGGGTTCATAGGTCCCATGAAGTCAATGACCCATTTTTCAAATGCTTATAGGGTCATCTGTGGTGCTAATAGAATTTCATCTCATCTAAATGGTTTCCCAATTCTCTGGCACACATCACAGGCTCTGTCATAATCCTTAGCATATTTGTGTAAGGTAGGCCACTAAAGGCCAGCTCGCAGAACCTTCTGCATAGTTTCTTTCCCTGCATAATGTCCTCCTGCGATGCCTTCATGAGATTCTGCAAGGATCAATGGTCACTATGTCTCCATAATGCATCTCCTTAGTATCTCATCAGGTCCTAGTTTGTATAGCTGACCAGCTATCAATGAAAAGTCTGCAGCGCACACCTCTAGCTGTTTCTTCTGGGGAATTGTAAACTCACTAGATTCCATTCCTATTGACAGGAACTAGATGATGTCTACGAAGTGGTCATCAATATTTATAATGGCGAGCAGTTGTGCATTCGATAATGTATCCTCCAAACTGGTGGGTTCTTCTCCATGTTCCAACCTCGATAGGTGGTCAGGGCCCTTGTTCGTTCTTCTTGGTTTAACTATGATTTCAAAATCATATTCCCCCC
>CBVK0100688753.1:0-11534 GCA_900067695.1 Picea abies | reverse complement strand
ATCTGTAAAATTTTTGAAGTGGCCTCCCAACAAGTAGTGGCAAAATTTCTGTAGCGCGTACACCATGGATAATCCTTCTCTTTCTGTTGTGGTGTAGTTAATCTCGGCTATAGATAGCTTCCTGCTAGCAAAAGCTAATAGATGGTCGATATCCCCTTCTCTCGATTGTGCCAGTACTTCTCCCAGTGCAATAGAATACACATCGATGTGCACTTGAAACTCCTTGTTCCAATCTAGAAAAACCAGAACGGGCGCAGTGATCATCTTCTGTTTCAGCGTGTCGAAGCTCTACTGGAATTTGTCTGTCCAGCCAAACTGACAATCCTCCTTCAACAACTTCTCCATCAGTGTTGTGATTTGGGCATAACCTTTAATGAATTTCCTGTAATAGCCAGTATGTCCTAGCGCAATGCACATTTGTTTGACTGAAGTAGGAGGTGGCAAATCAACTATAATTGCAATTTTAGATGAATCAACCAACAATCCCTGCTTGCATACAATATGGCTTAATAACACTCCAAATGGTGAGAAGAATATGCACTTCTTTAGATTCAAAGAAATTTGACACTACTTGCATTTATCCAAAATTATCCTTAGACATTCAATATGATTTTTCAACAAACTAAACATAGTCCAGTCATGAAAATATGCTTCTAAAAATTTATGCAAAAATTCTTTGAATGCTTCGACCACCACCCTAGAAAAGATGTCTAGGGAATTCTTCAGTCCAAATGTCATCACTGTATATTGGTAGGATTCCCATTCTGTGGAAAACGTGGTCTTGTGGCGGTCCTCCTTAGCAATCTGTATCTAATGGTATCTTGAAAATCCATCTATAAAAGAATATACCTCCTTGCCTCCCACGTTGTCTAATACTTCATCAGTGAATGGTGTAGGGAAAGGGTCATGCATAAATGCATCATTCAAATTCTTGAGGTCCACACATATCCTGATTTCTCTTGTCTTCTTGTCTTGTACCACCATAGGGATGATCCACTCTGATTCTTCGACAGGTTCAATAATCCCTGCTTCCAGTATTCTGTCAAGCTCAATCTTCACGTTTTCCTTGTATTTTGGATTCAATCTGTAGGGTATTTTCTTGATTGGCTTCACACCTGGTTTCAAAGGGATCCTCATATATCCCATAGGACCTTTGATACCCTTCATATTAGTGAACTTGGTCGGAAACAAGTCTTGATATGTTTGCAACAACTCTGTAATCTTGTCAATGGTAGCAACATCCCAATAATCTCTGACATTGGCAACCTTTGGTGTCTCCTCTGTTCCAATATTGACCTATTTGATCTTGATTGTCTAAGAAATAAATGGTAGCTCAAATCCTAGTCCCTCCAAATCTCTTTGGCCTTCTGTTTCAGTGATGTTTACCTTCCTCGGATCATAGTCATCATCGGCATTGATGTTGTAGCAGCTCTGCAATTTCTATAAAGGCGCAATCCATTCGTCCTCTTCTTGTTTCATAGGGAGGCTAGATGCCTCTTCAAATACATTTTGTTTCACAATCTGTAATGCTTGGTATGCTAAAGGATATGCACATTCAAATGAAAAGGTGGTGACAAAATTATGAATCATACCTTCCCAATCTGCAATGATGAGGCGCAGCTCCGCTTGAAGGTACTAGTTGTTAGGAGTCGTGTCCAGCGTGTTAATGAATTTGTGCACCCATTGTTCTCAAGGAATGTCACTCCAGGCCTCTTCACAATTTCTCACATGGTATTTTGGGCAACTTCGGCTAGTATACCTTACTTCGCAACTTATTGCTTGTGCTGAGAATTGTGTTGTCATTAAACTTCGGCATTGTGTCTAGTCTGTGATATTTGTTTTATGCGTCCCCCACCATATTGCTAGTGTGGCTTTCAGGGCCTCATCCATGGCAAACAATCTCTATTGTGTTGGTACACTCGCTTTGAATTCCAACAAGAAGGCCTCTAATGGATTCATACCATCAAATGTGGGTAAGTCGCTTACTGTTGTAGCGAACTTCTCTGGTTAATCTAGCACATCTTCTGGTAGATACTTCATACATTTGGTTCTGCCACTTCTCTAATGCTTCTTCTGAATATGATGAACACATGTTGTCACTTCACCAACTCAGATTCTCATTGACTGTAGGGTTGATGTAATCCTATTATTTGGCTGTTAGTTTTTAGATATTTTCTAGTTCGTATGCCTGGTCTTCTTCTCTGATGGGCTCTGTATATCGTTGACCCTCATCTGGATCTAAGGGTGCAATGACCCTAAGGGCATCTCTTTCAAATGCCATATGTCTTTTCTTCAAATCAACAACAGTGGAATTGTTGAAGGCCCAATCAATTCCTAGCAATGCAGGGTAAGGGCAGTTGTCATCAACAATTTCAATTACCTCAAAATCTGCAAAGGTTCTAACTCCGTCGATGTCCACAGGGACATGCTCCAATCGTCCAGATGGGCTGATAGCTTGTTGATTAGCCATTCTAATCCTTATAGGGGAATAAATCAGCTTGGATTTTCCCATCAGTGACCAAGTTTGTTTCGTCATGACATTGACCTCCGACCCTAAGTCGAGGACCACATAGTCTATATCATACTCTCCTATTTGAGCATTCAAGTGTAATTATTTATTTGTCCTTCTCTTCTTACCAATTTGGTGTACTGCCCTATTCAGTAAGGGGTCTATATTCCCTAGCTCATACTTCTTGATTAGGTTCTATAGTTCTTGCACAACGTTCTCATCCTAAATTAACTTAAGACAGGTGTATAAGAATTTGGTGAGCTTACTTACCTCTTTTCCTCATTTTGGCAAAGCTGACTGGTCAAATTTCTGAGGCATCCCATATTCTCTCACTTTTGGTCATGTTTTTGATGAAGACCCTTGGTCTCCCTTGAACTCCTGTCTTGCCTCCTTAAATATATGTCTTTCTTTCTTCGCATCAAAATCCCGAGTCTTCTCCGCAACTTTCCTTATACCTGAGTCTTCTGTGATCTTTCCTTGGATCATTCTATCCTCTCTTGTAGCAGTGCCTCCTCAAGTAATAACAATGAATCTAGGGTTTTCTCTGTGTGGTTCAACATATATTAGTTTCACTTGCGAGTTCTTCTGAGGTCCTCATCTTTCTTGAACCTTAGCTAGCAGTACATGGAAATCCTCAATGACATGCTCGAAGGAGTTGCAATAACTGTAAGTGGTGTAAGGGTTCTGAGAGTCCCTTGTTATATGTCCAAGCTACACACAATTATAATAGATTATTTTTTCTTGGCCTTGGCCCATACCTCCTCCTCGTCCTCGTCATCTGAATCCACTATGGGGATTGAAGTTTCCTCTTCCTCAGGAGTTATACTTCATAGTGTTTCCTTCTTGATGTACTTCACCTTGGATCTTATATATATATATATCTCAATATTTCATGCATGAGATCATAAGATCTACAATATCTATCATCATGCCCTACTGATTTATAGAATGTGTATTACAAGTTTGTGGGTGTCTGAATGTATTTCTGCATGTAATAACACTCACCAGGGCGATGTCGATTTCTGCATACTTCGCACCAAGGTAAGGTGACTTTCTTCAAGGGGCTCGAAACTCCAGAAGCCAAGTATTCATTGATTAAAGGGAAGTGTTCCTTGTCATGACCTTCTGATCTGCATATGACACACCAGATGTCTTCTCTTTTGTCGTTTCCCTTTTCTTTCTTCATGTCTTCGACCTGTAGAGACAAACTAGTTAGCTGACTCAAGATCTGACTCATACCTGAGCTGGATTCTCCCATAGTGGTTGATTCAATATTCATGGCAATCTCCAATGATCCTACCCATGAAGTGATCTTCTGTTGCATCAGGGGGACTCTGATATGTGGTAAGAGAGTAGCGATGAACCATTCCTTGTTCTGCTCATCTGGGATCTTAAAAGTCAATCGTCTTGTTAGCGTCTTGAAGCTCTAGTCAAACTCCCAAACAGGTTCGACTACATTTTTCTTGATCTCTTTCATCTTTGTAATACATTATGACTCTGACTTAGGTTTCTTAAACTCCGCAATCAACACGTTATTGATCTCATTCAATGGCTTAGGTTGCACAAGTCCTTGGAAAATCTTTATGTACCATCTCAACGCATAGTTTCTCAGTGTAGTGCTAAACTGGTTTCTTTTAACAACTTCATAGGTAATATTTGTAATGTTCCATATGGCCTCAGACATGAACTAGTGTTGATCAAGATCTTCATATCTATCTCCTCTAAAGATAGGGAGCCTCATTGTTGTGGTGGGAAATCCCCCTATGAACTAGCACTTAGAGTTATATTATGCATGCAGATAAGACCGAAAGAATCCTACTTTCTACTCTCGTCCTAGACCTAATCCCCATTTCTTTTAAGAAAATACATGGTTAAACGAACATACCTTGTTCCAGATTTTTGATGTCGATCCTTCTTCATGCTTGATCGCTTGCTAGCAGCTATCCTCCCAAGACTGAACTGCGTACAAAACAAGCAACAAACTCTACATGCATTTGTTCTACAGATTAATGGGTTAGAGATTCAAACATGCATTCACTAAACTATGAAGAACTCATATAGTGGGACGGGAAAAGAATTTATTTATTATTAACTTTAATGAATCAACTTACAATGTCGAGACTGGCCACTGCTCCGCGAACATGATCCTGGGCTCCTCTTCAAATGTCCTCCAACTTCTTTTCTTTTTATCTCTCTTTGCACAAGGATGGCTAAAGGGTTGGGACAATGGGAATGTGAAATTGGGTAGAGTTTCTTTACTCTTATTCTCCTCTTCCAAATAGGACCCCTAACCCTTCTTTTATAGGCTAGAAGAAGCTAGGTATTTGGATGAACCCTCGGCCATGCATGGCCGGAAGATTCAGTTAACTCCCCCAAAGTTGTGTGTTCCGTCGACAACTTTCCTTTTTTCGTGATTTTGTAGGTACACACGAGCTGTTTTAGGTTAGCTTGCGTGTACACATGTGCAATAATGGAGTTGGGTGCGTGGGCCATTATAAAGAAGGTTTTTTAAAGATTTGTTCAGTAGTGCTTTGGCAAAGAAGGGATATGAGATGGCCTGATGCCAGGTAAGCATGTATGGTGAAAATTAGGGTTATAACAGATGCCCGCTAATGTGTGAGGTCAGAAGAGCATCTGATGGCCGAAATGCATTACCAATCTTTACTGATGTGCTGAACAAGTGAGCCCAGGGACCAGGAACTGGGAGGCGTCATCTGCAAAATAAAAAATATCTCACCGAGGCGGGCATACCCATGCTCGGGATAGAATAGAATCATGGCTACCAATCAAATACACTATAGATCCATGTCAAATAACTATATAAAGTGTAGCCATGAACAATACACAACGGAGCTACATCTCGAAATCAAAAAGATATACATTTAGAGTATCCATCTTCTAGAAGCTGATACGGCCTGATGGATGGAGATGAGGTCTTCAGATCTCGAGAAACAACTTCAAAATATTCAAAACTCGAGTAGGAGTGTAATATGAGTGTATGACTTCACTACCCAGAGGTCTTCGATGGCTCGTCGGTCATAGACTAGAGAATCTTGACGATCAGACTAAAGGCTTCATTGATTTCGAACAAAGACTTGATTGGACGTTTAGGATGGCTGGGTATGAGGGAAAGAGACAAATTGCAGAGGGGCTGACTCAGGTAGAAACTTCCCTTGGACAACAACACGACAAATGATGATACTTAGGCAGCATGGCATTAATCATAAGTTTACGAAGTAGGAGGCAACGCAAACTCTCCTAATGTTTGGAAGAATAACCAAATGGAGGAGGACACAACTCTATGTAGCGAGAACAACTTCCTAAGGTCGTATTATATCCCATAGTTTGAAAAACAAATATACATATGTGCTTTATCCAAGGGTGACTCATTATGATGCCAATAAAGAAAATACTTTTTTTCAATAATTTTGGAAAAAAGAATAAAGGAATGTTACGTTACAATGGAGGAATGAGTGTTACAAACATACAAGTTCAAGGCACAAGGACCAGACTGATGTTTAGAATAATGATACTTGAGAAAAATCCTTCAGGGGCCAAGGGTGTTAAGATGCAGAAGCAAAGTGCTACAAGGCTGGCGTATAAGGTATGCAAACGCGGTTAACAAAACACATAATGGTAACGTCCTTCGATGTAAGTTTAACGAGCCCAGAGAAGGACAGCTCAGTGGTTTTTCATATTTAGAGAGTTTGAAAAAACATAAAAGGAGACTCCATTGGGGTACATTTTTCGAAGATAGTCTAGTCGGTTCGAAAAAGAGGTAAACTAGCATCGACAAGATGTCTATTCAAAACCATTTTAGCGAGTGTGAGAAAGACAAGATCACTCGACCATTTTTTCATTTTTAAGGAGTCTGAAAAAAGCTTAACTATGGACTCCGTCAGGAATGTTCTTTTGGACCAGTTTAACGAGTGTGAAAGAATAAGGTCACTCGACGATCTTTTCAATTTCATGGAATCTGAAAAGAGCTTAACTATGGACTTCGAGGGGGTTCCTTTTTCGTAAGTTTAGTCCCTCAGGCCCAAAAAAGGGGTAAAATTATACCTGAGGGTACTCTTCTAGAGAACTGAAGTTCCATAGAGTATACCTTTGTTCGTACAGTTGACCGTCTGGACTGAAAAAGGTGTAAACTACCGCCGGGTAGACATGACTTCAAATTTCAGTTTAACGAGCATGAAAGGCCACAAGATCGCTCAACAATATTTTCATGTTTAGAGGGTCTGAAAAGGGCTTAAAAGAAGACCTGTTATATCTTTTGGGAGTCCTGAGGGTGAGGTCAAGAGCAAAAAGGAATCATGCAAATGAGGCTCAAACTCGTAATCAGGAAAAACTAGAAGGACTCCCGAGCCTACAATGATTAGAGACAGCATGGATACCATAATGCAACCAGGATCTACCTAGGGAATCCATGTTCCGGTAAGCTCTACCACCAAGTCGCAACACTTCTAAAGAAACTATGGTGGTTTCGTGTCGCAACCTGATGGGATTGATCCTATGGAAAAGAAAAAAGACAACGAGATACAAAATTCAGGGTAGAAACCTAACCTACATGCTCAAGTTGATCCTCAGATTTTTTTTTTCATGGACCACCGAAAATTACCCAAAACTCCAAAAAAATGTCCTGATACCCAATCATATCCCTCCCATACAACTCCTGAATCACTCTAAATGGTTTTTGGTTTAAAGAAAATGATAAGGGAGGCCAAAAAAGTGACAAAAATAGGTCAAAAAGTCTATAAATAGAGGTTGGCAGCTCATTATCACCATTGTTGATTTGGAAATTGACTCTGGAGACAAAAGACCCCCTTTGTCAAAAGCGGTGATTCCGCGAGCTACAATGGACGAAACAAACTTCTGTCTGGACCAAGTAAGTACAAACTCTCTTATCTTGCATTTTAAGTCTTTATTTTTGCATTGGGTTTCATTTTTTAGGGGGGCGTTGACCTTTAAAAGGTCGTCCCTAGGTCCATGCGGGCTGTCTCAGGACAGGCCGCGTGTACATTCAGGCAGAGTAAACTCTGCACACGTGTACACATGACTGCCACTATTACAGCCCGTGAGGACCCCCTTATTGAATGAAAAAGGCTTAAAAATCAAGGGTTAAGTCTCCTGAACTTTGATGTTTTGCAGGATGTATGTCCATTGGAGAGAAAGAGAGCATGAAGAGGTTAGTGAGTTGGTCGGGGAAGACCCCAATGCTATGGCTACATTGATGCAATGTGGGTTACTCAAGTTTTTCCTATGTCCTTTTATGTAGGCACAACCTAGGCTACTGAATGCCTTGGTTGACTGCTGGCATCCGGATGCAGAGGCATTCATGTTAGAGGGGCAGTCACTAGTGCCCACGACCAAGGACATTTATTTTTTGACTGGCCTCTCCCGGAGAGGGGAACTAGTCAAATTCCAGAATTTTCCTTCAGAGCCGCATAACATAGAGGAATTGATAGGTCTATGTTGTGCAGATGATACAGACCGCTCGAGCTCATAGGTGCCCATAAGCAAGATCACTGAATTATCGCTACAGGCGATAGTGTTTCTTATTGGGTGAATCACTGGTTCTGCAGCTCTACATCGGGCGTCCTATGCACAGATGAACTGTGTAGTCTAGTGCTTAAATGCACAAATTTTTGATTGGAGTACCACATTGCTTGAGTGTATGAAGAGGCAATTGACAAATTTTCGTTTATGGACACAGAGGAACTTTGGGTTCGGGACCATTTTGTGATCATTCTTTTTTGAGAGAGTTCTTAGTTTTAGTCCTCAAGTAGTGGTACGAGGACATCAGGCCTCTCTTCCTGCTATGTGTAGATGGGCAGTATTACTGCCGCGACAGGGTGGCAGAAGGACCAATGAGTCCTTCGATGATGAATTCTTCGTGTGGTTGTCGTGATAGATCCTAGTTATAGAGGATTATCCCTATGCCGGGATTGATTTCTCGAGAGACCCTGAGATACCAATACCTCCTAGTGAGGAGCGAGGGGAGATGGGTAAGTCTCCACCTTTGTAGTTTTTTTTGTTAAACATATGTAATTTTTATGTTGTTTTTTTTATATATATCATTTTTGTGTTATACCCGAGTATTTGACGGATATGTGTTGGTTGTGTGTAGATGTGGGACTAGTGCGACCGGATGACTATGCGAGGAACAGGCATTGTCCTCGGCCAGGGGCCACACCTGCCACTACAAGAGGACCAACAGTAGCAGGAGATCTTCCGGCCGGGGAGGCTGAGAAGGTATTGAGACGAGTCGAGCGAAACTTTACTACGCTCACTCGCATGGTCCCTATGGAAGAGATTGAGGACCTACCACCATCTATGTAGCCTCATGTAGTGGAGGAACCACAGACGTGGGTCTGGTTGTTTCAGTGTTTAGCCAATGCTGTGGATCAGTATAATAGGGCCCACAAGCCCTGACCTTAGCTAGACATTTTTACGTGCCACGAGAACTACTTGTATATATATTTTTGAGGGAATAAGCCCCGTGACTCGTTATTGGTCATATTTTTGAGGTGCTTGCATCCATCTATGTACTCTGGTTACTTTATGATATTATATATGGTTTTCATGTCTTTTGTGTCTTATGGATCATGTGTGAAAAAAATATATTTACATGTTTATGTGAATGTTCTTTAATATGTGTGAAAGATGCCAATCTAAAATTTGATTAGCTAGAGTATTTGTAACTTGGTTTAATCTCTCAGGAACATGAAAATATGTAATATAATCAAAGTTTTGTTCTAAGAGATGTACCCTAAGGAATCGTCGGTGTAAAGTTGGATCATGAACCCGGTATACTCTGTTTAACTGAGACACAACCAGCTGAGCATCGAGATAGACCCAGAGATGAGAGATACCAAATGACAAAGTGTCACGAAGCAACTCAATAACTGCACTATACTCAGTGACATTGTTTGTGGTGTCACCTAAGCATATACCTCCGGAAGATAATAACTAGCCTTGAGGTGTAAAGATTACCCAAAATGTGGAGGCAAGCCTCCAAGTGTGTCGGCTAGCACCGTTTGCATACCCAACGAACACCTCAGAATCACTTGACATCAGCCATAGTGACGAAAGATAACATCAATGACACATCCATAACACTAAAAGATACTAGAAAGTAATAGTACAAAGACTATACATATGTTACAAAAAGTTACCCACAGTGACCTGCCTATGAGTAATACTTCTTGAGGTAGAACCAATTTCTAGGCTCCGCCAAAGTCAACTAGATGATAAGCACCCTTTTTTAAAACATCTTTTATGATGAAAGGTCTAAACCACATGGGTTTGAATTTTCCTACCCCCAGGGGTTCCTTATCTTGGTCATAGACCAGGACAAGGTCACCTTCAGACAAAATCCGAGGACGAATGGACCTATCATACTAACACTTGACCTTATGTTTGTGAGCCTTGTTGGCCAGGGCCACATCACGACATTGCTCATTGAGCTTCTCAAGGTATACTAACCATTCTTCAAGTGGAGAAGTGTTTGACAATAATTGTACTGCCAACTTTAGAGATGGGATATGACATTTGATAGGCAAGACTGCCTCCAGCCCGTAAATGAGTTGGAAAGGTGAGAAACCAGTTGCAGTCTTAATAGATGTTCGATAAGCCCATAATGTTGAGTATAACATCAAATGCCAATTTGACTTGGCTGAGTTGATTGTTCACTATAGAATGGTCTTAATAGTTTTGTTCACATCTTCCACCTGACCATTTTCTTGGGGGTAGTAGGGTGATGAATGTTCTTGCCGTAACCCAAGTTTTGACGTTAACTGAGTCATCATCTGGTTTTGAAAGTGACTGCCATGGTCAATGACAATCTCCCTTGGGACGCCGAACCTTGCTATTATCTGGTTGAATAAAAAGAGAGCTGGAGTCTCTCCATCATCTTTAAACATCGGCATATCTTCAACCCACTTTGTGAAGTAGTCTACAACTACGATGATATAGCGGTGCCCCTTGCTAAATGAGGGTTGCAAGTAGTGTAATCAATCCCCCACTTGGTGAAGGGACCAACTGTGATGACGGGAAACATGGGAACGGGATGTGCCCTCATCTTCTGAGAGAAGATTTGGCACAGGTGGCACTTCTTGACCGATTTGATACAATCTTTGATAATTGTCGGCCAGAAGTAACCTGCTCATAGAATCTTTTGGGTTGTTGCCAACCCAGACAAATGACCACCACAAGATCTAGTATGGAAATCATTAAGAATTATAACTTCTTCTTCGTGAGTGAGACATCATTGTAGGATGCAGTCTACACCTCTCCGATACAATGTATCATCGAGTATGAGATAATTCTTAGCTTGATGGCATATGCGTCGACGCTCATCACGAGAAGCAGTGGTGGGGCACTTCAAAGTCTGGAGATAGATAAGTATATCTCCATACCAGGGATTTGAAGAGGTGATAAAAAACATATCTCCTATGATAGGTGACTCTTTGGGAACAAGATCACCTGAATCAACCGGAAGTTCCAAAATAAGTTCTGCGAAGACCAGTGACTTTTTGGATTTCGCTAAAACAAAATCTAAGTCAAACTCCTAGAGGATGACTATCCATCTACTGATCTTGCCGCCTATTACTCATTATGTCAACATGTACTAAAATGGATTCACAACAGTAATGACGGTGGTCTTGTGAAACAAAACATAATGACGAAACCGTTGAACAACATGGACTGTTGCCAACACAAGTTTTTCAATATGAGAATAATTGAGTTCCGGTCCTACAAGGCCTCGACTTAGGTAATAGATGACATATTCTGAGAACAAGTCATCTTCTTGAACTAAGACCATGTTAATGGTTGACTCTGTTGCAGCCAGATATAATAAGAAATCCTTGTTACAGTTAGGTGGCCGGAGCAGAGGGGTACTTGTGAGTGCATGTTTCAATGCGGCGAAAGAGCATTCAACGACATCGTCTCAATAAAAATGAATGTATTTTTTTAAGTAAGCGCATAAATCCCTTGGTGATCTCGACATAGTTAGCGATGAAGC
>CBVK0100688744.1:0-13195 GCA_900067695.1 Picea abies | reverse complement strand
AGAAGTGTTGAAATTCATTAGTAGAATTCGTCGATGGTCTATGGTCGAATCGGAGATTTTGCTGAAGAGTTAGGTTCGACCAAAATAAGTCTATGATTGTTGACGGTCGATGGTTGAAGATCGATGGATTTTTGCAAAATTTTCACACATCTAAGAGAAATCTTCGATCATCGATGGTCAACAATCGAGCGTTGGGAGAGTTGGAAGAATTTTGAAAGATCAATGAATGAGATCATTTTAAGTGGGAGATTGATGATCTAGATTTGTTGAGGAATTTGGCCAAAATTTCCAAGTGTCAAAGTTCTCCAACAAAATTCATCGATGAACAAAATTCAAGGACTCGCAGAATTTGGTGAAGGTTTTCATGCATCCAAAGGGGATCGTCGATCACCAAAGGACGATGATCAGGGATCGAAAGAATTAGGCGAGAGTTTTCATTTGACTGAAAGAAATATTCGATCGTTCATTGTCGATGATTTGGCATTAGTATATTTAGCAAGGTGTTATACATTCATCCAAGAGAAATGGTCGATCATCGATAAAGGAAAAGAGGATGATGATGTGTCATGCCACGTCATCAAAGTTGATGCCTCAGGATGACATGGCATGCCATGTCAACATCTACATGTCATGCCACATCAACAAAAGAGTGGTCGATCATCTATGATTGGGGTTCGGTGAGATTTGTGGGCAACATTTGGTTTGCGAAGATAAGCGGTCGATGGTCGATGGTCGATGATCAAGCATTTGGGAGATCGGTGGGAAAGTTTGGTTTACAAAAGGAAATCGTTGATGGAGAGCAGATAAAAGGTCCACATTTTTTCTAATTTGAGATCGATATAAAATATCAAAGGACTGCTAAAACACTAAAAATAGTCAAATTTATATGAATTGTTTTGGGTTTTTGAAGTTCATTAACTTGTGGGGCGATTTTGATGCCCTAAATGAAATTTTTAGGCAATCAAAATTCACATTAATATAGTGCACCAAGGTACACTTTGTTCTGTCTTTGTAGCTTAAATAAAATAACTTGGGGATAGCTATCGAATGAGATATTCCGGGCACAAAACATAGCTTGGATGAGAAATTTAGAGTTGAAACAATTAAGGTAAAATTTTGGCACTAGTTTACTTCCAGAGGGCATAACTCCTTGCTCAGAATTTTGTTTGGGGCACAAGAGTAGTCTATGGAAATATTGTGAACCATAGAAGAAAACTATGGATCCAAATTTGGGTTATGGGTACTAAAACATGTGCAGGAAGAGAAAGATGGTAACTATAACATACATGGATAAATTGAGAAAAATAGGCAAAATGTATCTGGACCATAACTTTTAGATCGGAGCTCGAATTTGAACAAAAGAATAGTCGATAGAAAGTTCTTGAGGAGGAGAAGACATATGTCCACCCAAAAGTTTGAATTGGGCGCTAAAATTTCTCAAAAATTAATAAAATATATTTCTGAAGCAGTAAAAGAGTGGAAATTGCAACTTGTAAATGTTGTAACTTTTCACTCATAACTCAGAATGAAGAATGGGTACATCCATTGGGGAGATATTTCAAAGGATAATATATTAGGGAATTATATTTTTATTTGGTGCATTTTATTATTTATAAATTGATGTGAATAATAACATGTAATCTAATTAATAAATATTTTGCACTATGCTTAATTCTAGCAGCAATTATTGCATGGACATTCTTGCAAAATTAAAGATACAAGGAAACAATATTTAGTTCCTACATTAGAAATAGAGATATGTATGATGCAAAAGGGTCTTACAACCATGAAGAAAAAATCATAGGTCTGCATGTCAACATGGGTAATGCTGAGACTGAGCCTAATGGAAGAAGAGATGGGCAAGAGCCTGTAACTATGAGAATCCTGCAAAGAGAAGTGTATAGATATAGAGCCTATAATGAAATGATCATGAAAGATAAGGAGGAGATACTACAAATCCTGAATATGATGCAAAACAAAGTCAACAAAGATTCAGGCAGAAAGTAAGAAGTTAGTGCTAGGTAAGTAGAAACATCTATATCTCATGATAGGAGAGATGATCATGGAGGATCTACATGCTCAAGGAGTATTAGCAGGAATCAACATTCCCCAAGGAACTTGACCAGAAGAGGATATGTATGTTCAAGGTCATCACGCATCCCAAGTTTGTCTCTAGTTAGACATATGAGAAGGATACATGGGTCAGATAACTTGTAAGGGGAGCTGAGGAAAATCAAACCACCTTATTTTAATGGAGAAAACAAGAAAGGATAAGACACCGAAGCAGGGTTGTTGTGAATGAGGAAATATTTTTTGTTGCATGACTAATCATCAAATGCATAAGCCATAATTACAATCTACCATCTTCAAGGAAAGGAATCTATGTGTTGGGATCGGTTGAAGAAACTTAAGTACCTTAATGAGAAAAAAAAATCTTGGAAGCAGTTCAAGAAATATTTTCAGCAACAGTGCTTGTCAGAACAATATTATGACAAGAATAAACTCATACTTGGGAACATGACTATGGATGAATACGAGAGAAAATTATTAGAACTTCTCAGGTATGTGAGCTTCATAAGAGATGAGAAGGGAACATGACTATGGATGAATACGAGAGAAAATTATTAGAACTTCTTAGGTATGTGAGCTTGATAAGAGATGAGAAGGTCAAAATTCATAGGTTCCTGAGTGGATTTCCTTCCTTCTACAAGGATAAAATTCAGTTTGATGAGCCTAAGAATTTAGAAGAATCCATAATAAATGCCAAGTATTTGTATGAGCGAAATAGAGGAAGGTCAACTTTCCAAAGGGCCTGGGATGAGAAGAAGAAAGGAATTATGGATCAAAGGAAGAAAATATTCAATCCTCCTTTCATAAGAAATAGTTCTCAAGCACATCCGCAAGGGAAACCATCTCCAGGCGATCAAAGTCTCTTGGGAAAAAGGCCAAGACAATATCCCATAAAGTGTTGGGGATTTGAGGGAGACCAAATGTATAAATAGTGTCCTCATTGAGGAAATAATATGAATACTATGCATAGCATCAAGCAAGAGGAGACTATAGAGGAAGTGGGAAAAAGCATGCCAAGGATCTATGCAGCCTTGGAAAATAGACAAGTAGACTATCAATCCCACATGATTGAAGTGGAAGGTAAGATTGATAATCATCCCATATCTATTTTAATTAATTCTGGAGCAAGTCATATCTATATCAATCCAAATCTAGTTGAAATATTTAAATTGAATAAATGAAAGCATGAAAATACTTGGTTAGTTCAGCTAGCTACTGAAACCAAGAGAAGAATTACTGAGCTTGTTAAAGAATTCCCTATAAACATGAATGGAATTAACACTATGAAATATTTTAACATCATACCATTGGGGTCTTATGATTGCTTGATTATTATGTATTGGATAGAAAGGTGTCGTGTTGTTTTAGATTGTTATAAAAAAATCACATGTCTTGATGAGGAAAGGAATTCAAGGACAATGCAAGGTATTCCAAGGCCTATATATATCAAATATATTTCAGCATTACAGTTGAAAATAAGTTTTAGAAAAGGGTGTCAGATATATGCAACCCATATGGAAGAGCCAATGAAGGATAAAGAGCCAAGTATTGAAGATTATCAAGTCTTGAGGGGTTTTGAGGATGTGTTTGAAGAGTTTTTGGGGCTGCCACCAAAGAAGGATATAGATTTATCTATTGACTTAATGCCTAGAGTTTACTGAGTATCTAATAATCCCTACATAATGAGAACACCAAAGCTAAAATAATTGCAAATGCAACTAGAAGAGTTGTTGAAGAAGGGGTACATACACCCAAGTGTATCCCCTTGGTGTGCCCTAGTTCCTTTTATCAAGAAAAAAGATGGAATGTTGAGGTTGTGTATTGACTTCAGACAATTGAACAGGGTTATAGTCAAGAATAAATATCCTTTGCCAAGGATTGATAATATTTTTTATCAGCTAAAAGGAGCAAAGATATTCTCCAAGATTGACTTGAGGTCAAGTTATCATTAAGTTAGAATTAGAGAAGAAGAATATAACAAAACAACATTTATGACAAGGTATGGACACTATGGGTGCCTTTTGGGTTGACAAATGCACAGACTACATTTATGTGTCTAATGAATGGGGTGTTCATAGATTTCCTGGACAATTTGTGACTGTATTCTTGTATGACATTCTTATATATTACAAGACAGAGGAGGAGCATGAGAAACATTTGAGGATGGTGCTACAAGTGTTGAGAGAGAACCAATTGCATCCTTTGCATGGGATTACAAGGATATAAAAGATATCCATTCTTCCATATGTACTCGTCATATTTACATTAAGGAAGACATCATACCTATTAGGAAACCCCAAAGAAGAATGAATGTTGCATTGAAATACATAGTTAAACAAGAATTGCAAAAGTTTTTAGATGTCAGTTTCATTTATCCAATTTCATATAGTGAGTGGGTATCTCCCCTGGTTATTTTTCCTAAAAATAATGGTAAATGGAGGATATGTTTGGATTAAAAATAATTAAACAAGGCTATAATAAAATATCAGTTTCCCCTATGCTTCATTGGCCAAGTCTTAGATGTATTAGCTGGAAAAGAATATTTTTCATTCTAAGATGGATTGAATGGATATAATCAAATTCATATAAGTCCTGAATACTAGGACAAGACAACCTTTATTTGTCCTTGGGGCAGCTTTTCTTATAAATTCCTCTCGTTTGGCCTATGTAGTGCCCCAACCACATTTCAAAGAGAAATACTTAGCATATTTTCAGAAGTTATTCATGACAAATTGGAGATCTATATGGATGAATTCACTCTTTATGGAAACTCATTTGATAAATCTTTAGACAATCTGGATAATCTTCTCCAAAGGTGTGAAGAAACAAACCTCTCCCTTAGCCATGATAAGTGTAATATGATGATGAATGAAGGGAATGTGTTAGGAAACCATTTGTCCTCTAGAGAGATTGAAGTAGACAAAAATAAAGCAAAGATCGTCACACTACTACCTATCCCTCTGAAACCAAAAGATGTTAGAAGTTTTCTTGGACATGTAGGTTACTACAGGAGATTCATCAAGGACTTCGGTAAAATAGCCTCTCCTTTTTTTACCCTTCTATCCAAAGATGTAGATTGTTGTTGTACTTTAGATTGTCAACAAACATTTGAAACAATCAAAGAAAGAATCTCAACAACTCTTGTTCTACAAGGTCCTAATTGGAATCTTCCTTTCCATATTCATATTGATGCATCATATAAATATGTTGGAGTTGTCTTGGGACAAAATGAAGATAAGAATCCTTATGCAATCTATTTTTTAAGCAAGAACATGTCTGGTGCAGAACTAAATTACAATGTCACTGAAAAAGAATTTTTAGCAGTAGTCCATGCTCTCAACAAGTTTAGACATTATGTTATAGGGTATCAAGTTTTTGTACGCACTGATCATGTTTCCATCAAATATTTAATGAACAAACCTGACATCAATAGTATAATAATTAGGTGGATTTTTTTATTACAACAATTTGATCTAACCATTCTTGATGATCCTGGAAAGCAAAATGTTATTGCATATTTGTTATCTAGGTTAAAAATTCCTACTAAAGAAGGTGTGATAGATGATCACTTCTGAGATGAACACATCTTTGAAATATCAACACAAACCCCCTGGTTTGCTAATATAGCCAACTATCTGACAACATGGAGGTTTCCTCATTATTTTTCCTACTAGGAAAGATGTAAAATTGTTAGGAAGAGTACAACATATACTTGGGTGGTAGAATACCTTTTCAAACTTATCCCAAACCAAGTTCTAAGAATATGTATGAGAGAATATGAAGTACATGATATCCTCCATGTATGTCATGTTGAACCATGTGGAGGACAATACATAGCAAAGAGTACATCCTACAAGATCTTTCAAGATGGATACTATTGGCCAACATTACACATAGATGCTCAATAGTACACCTTGCACTGTGATGAATGTCAAAGGATGGGGAAGCCTACAAAGAGAAATGAAATTCCTTTGAAATATTAGATATTATTGGAACCATTTGACAAGTGGGGTATGGACTTCATAGGCCCAATTAATCCACCTTCAGGGTAGAATAAGCACATATTAGTGTGTACTGATGATTTGACCAAGTGGCCTGAAGTGAAGGTTATGAAAGATGCTACAAAGAAAAGGGTAGCTGAATTTCTCCAAGAAAAAATATTCTCAAGATTTGGATATCCCAAAGAGATAGTCATAGACCAAGGAGCTCAGTTTACATCCAAGCTCATTGAGAACATTATGTAGAAACACCGCATCCATCACATAAGTCAACACCATACTATCCACAAGAGAATGTACAAGTTGAAGTCACCAATAGAGAATTGGAAAATATCCTCACCAAGATAGTGAGCATGAACAATAAGAACTGATAAAAGAAACTCATAGAGGTAGTATGGACATACAATACCACATGAAATACTACCACAGGGCTTACACCCTTTGATTTAGTCTACGGTAAGAAATCCATGCTCCCTATTGAGTTTGAATACCTTACTTTGAGAACAACATCTGAATTAGATATGGATATCCCATCAACACAACAAGAGAGAACAACATCTGAATTAGATATGGATATCCCATCAACACAACAAGAGAGATTGAATAAACTAAATTTCATAGATGAGTACAGGATGAAAGCACTCTCCAACACTGAAGTAGTGCAGCTGCAAAGGAAATATTGGCATGACAAAAAAATCAAGCATGGAATGTTCAAAGAAGGGGACTGGACCCTATTATTTTATTCAATATTCAAGGAATTTAAGGGAAATTTGATGACTAGGTGGTTAGGAACCTACATAATTGAACGATGTCATGATAATGGTTCAATTCAGCTTAGAACCATAGATGAAGAAGGAATCCCCTTGTTAATGAATGGATTCAGACTCAATGTCTACAATAATTCTATGACAAGGGAAGGGTTTACAACAACAATGAAAGAGAAAAATCTAGATGTGATTAATAGAAAATATGCTCTCAATCCATCCAAACAATAAGAAGTGATATGATAAAAAGAAAAAAAAGAGAAAAAAAGAAGAAGAAAAAAAGAAGAAGAAAATGAATAGAATACCTCTAGATGAAAACCTCACTTAAGCATCTAGGAAAGGTATTTGATTGAAAACCTCCATGGAGGTGGTCTCATACCTAAGAAATAAATAAATTTCCTCATTGTAAAGACCTCCTAGAGGCAAGACGTTGGTGAAAACTAGCAATGGCACATTTATCTTGAGAAACCCCCCCCAAAAAAAAACTATAAATTGGTAATGTTTTTTGTTTTGCAGGTATCAAAGAACTCCATATCGGAAAACATTTGCACATGAAGCAAAGGATTAGCATCAGTAAATCAATACAATCATCTACAACAACAAAAATAAGTAAGCATTTCAAAAGTTTTTGCAGATCCACTCATCATTTTTATACATAACACTTTTCATCTAATCATATATAAGGTTAAAATAAAAAGATCATATCTTCCCACCATTAGTTTACACTTCCCAATTTCCCAATTTGCATTTTTTCCCTTTTTCCAAGAAAAAATGACCTACAGGATAATCTACATCATATCATAAATTCCTACAGGATCGTTTTTGAATAAATGAAGGTTAGGTTTCATTCACATAAAAAAATTGTTGGCACATCAATATCAGAACTTTCAATATCAACACTTCAAGAATCAACAAAATAGGTTACATCACCAGGCCTTCAAGGGCCTGCTACAGGACGCAAGTGTTGGATGAGTTTTTCTTTTGGGTGAAAACTTGATACGGGGAAGTGTCAGATGGGAGAATTTGTGTCGTTTAAAATTGTCATTTTAGCCCTGAAAACCATGCTGAAGTGATCCCTCATGGCCATGGATTTCCATCAAGGCACCATTTGCTTGATTTGGGCATTAGAATTGGGAATTATGCATCTCAAAATACCAATGCACATCAGTCATTGATCTAGCCTCCACATGGATTCTCCACTGTAGATCTACGATTTGCTTATTTATTTTATACCACATGGATCAAGGAGGGTTTTACTTAATGGTTTATAAGAAAAAACGAACCCTTTGTCAACTATGCATGAAGTATGAAGAGCCATGGAACCCTACATAGTGATGTAACTTTTGGCTACCACCCCCACGAGAAAATTTGTTCACCGGACCAGAAACCACTTGAGAGTGAAGTAGAGTCGAGGGTGTTCATAATGGTGACCAGTGGCCCAATGTTTGGTTAACTATCGAAGGGCATTCTCATCGGTGGCCCAAAGGACTGGACTAGAGTCAAATGGAAAATGGATTCTTGCATGGTGTTCTAACCTATGGACCAATGGTCGTAGGAGATTTGGAGGTGTTCTCATCGGTGGCTTGATGGACCGGACCATAGTCAAATGGAAGAAATTTGGATGGAATCTTATGCAGTGTGTCTAGTGGGACGATGGGTCGATGGACCTATGGGCCAACCTGGAGTCGAATGGAAGTTCTGTGACAATAGAAGCAAAATCATTCTCCTCGGTGATCGATGGATCGATGACCAAAGCCATGTCAGTTCCATGTTCATTCCATGTCAGTTCCACATCCATGACATGTCAGCACCACATCATCAACCATGTCAATAGATAGTCAGTTTTTCTATAGTAAAAAAATCTAAGTCTGGAACAAACAATTTAAAAATCAAAATTAGTCCTGGAAAGTTCATCCAGAGGAAAACATGATGGGACTACTTAATCGAATCCTACAAGATCCCCTACATCCTATAGGAACAACTACAAAAAAACCAAAAAAGATACAACAAGGGACTCCATGCAATTCAAGGCAATTCTATAATTACAGAAGTCCTCAAAATAGTCCAACAACAAGGAAAAAGACCAAATCTATCTCTTACCCAATTCTACAAGAAACCTTGTTCCTGTAGCAAATTTCCAGAGACCTGTGGAAAATTTTCAGCAACCTGCAATAGCAAAATATTCAACAAAAAACATTCAAATCAACATGCAAAATACTCATCACTTTCAACAAAAAATCACAAAGGTAACCTAAGGTATAAAAAGTAGTCCCTTCTCTATAAACCTTTCATTTTACAACATATTAAAGTTAAACCCATGCATATTGTTCGCGGTCAAATATACAAAAAAAATGAAGGGTGATGAGAATGAGGATGTCCTCGAATATCACGTCAAGGGGGGAGGCATGATTCATGGGTAAATGAATTGGCACATCAGTCAAGTGGGAGAGTCATTCAAATGAACTTGAATATGATAGCAACGTGGGATAATGAATACAATAGTCATCAAATCGAGAACAGAGGATAAGACAATAGTTAATTCTGAAACTCACGATTATAAGTGAGAGTAAGGGGGCATTTAGTCACCATTTTAAAATTTCCAAAACACAGAGATATGTATAGCAACGAAAATAGACAGAGAATGTGATCTAGCATTATAGGTTAGATGGAAAACAACCAACCAGAGGATATAGGGTTGGCTACATGAAGGTAGTTTTCAAACTGTCTAAATATTTTTCATAAGAATTTCTCATTGTTGCTACTGCCTATAAATTTCCCTAGATTGCTATTAATTTTGTTTTATGAATTCCATGTGGTCAAAATTGTTTGTTGGGTCTGCACAATTAAATCTATAGGTGATGGTATGCACAATCATGTAGAAGTTGTTTTACATTGTCATGTAGAAACTGCTTAAGAAAAAAGAAAAAAAAACTCTTTCTCCTTGATTTTTCTCTCAACCCATTTTGAAGCCATGTTGTCTTGAAATTATCAATGATGTTGTTAAATAAATCCTTATCTCTAACCACCTCATCTCTCATATAAACTACCTTGAAGAACAAAGTCAAAATTTTTCTTGTGCACTATATTCTAGAGGAAAGCATATCCCAATTTTTTTACAAAGATCCTATCCTTTGGTAACAATCTTTGTGCATGTGATTTTGATATATTCATTAAGTAACTATTTTTAGAAGCCATGGTAGGAGGGTTCAACAGGAGGGAACCCACTTAATCCTATTTTTTTTATGATAATCCAGAAATTGTAGAAAATTTCCAAAGGAACAATTGGCTAGGATATTTTGAGAGACTAAGGGAATTTGATGATGAAATAGCTTCCAAGCTTTCACTTCAATTCCAAAATATTCAGGAACAAGAGTGTGTATCAACAATGAGGGGTCTGGAGATCATATTAAATTAATCTTTTATCAGCAGGGTATCTAGCTTACCAATGGGCCTTCCTTGGGATAAGGAAGAAAGGAAAGAGGCTACTAATTCCAAATAGTTAATTTTCCACCCAAATGAAAGGCCGAAAGAAGAAAAAAATGGAATCAAAAGAGAGAGCCTCCCTCTCCCTTGGCCACAAGTGTCCTATCAAATTATCAAATATGTCACTTGTGAGGGGAGGATGAGTGTTGTTTATGCATATCATTTCAAACTCCTCAACCATTTAAGGAATTACTACAACCAATAACCAACCAACAACCTCAATCTCCCTTATTTCCTCTAATCCTTGAAGTAGATGAGTACCAAGATAAAAAAAAGTGGAAACATGAGTTCTTGGCCCACCATCGACTCATCAAGCTGATGGTATCATATGTCTTAAGGAATGTGAAACATGAAATTATATGGGAAGATTTTGTACACATGGACCAACAAGCATTCTTGGAGGTATAAATAGAGATGAGTCAAGAAAAAGAAGAAGAACATAAGGTTGATAAACCTAATAAGGAAAGTAGACCTAGGTCCTCAAGAAAGAAGAAAAAGAAGAAGAAGCTAAAGGTAGAAAAGGAGGACAAGGAATTGGTCGATAATTTTACAACATTGAAAACCCCACCTGTCATCCTATTGAATATCACAAGTGTTGAACCTATTCAGCCTAAGAGAAGAAGGTCTTATAGGATTAGAAGAAGTCAGAAGTAGGGAAACCCAATTTTTTTTATTCCCCTCTCCACTTGAATCAAAATTGAGGATATAAAAGACTCTCCTAGCCCAAAAAAGTTGAAAAAATCTAAAGGAAAACCATCTCAAGGAGAAACAAAAACCAAAAAGGAAAGGCCATTAGCAATAGAAGGGACTTCCAAGACTAATACACCAGTTGAACAACTCCTTTATCCCTCCTTGCTAGAACTAGAGAAATCCAAGTTTGAAGTTATAAAATGGAAGAGAATGAAGGGAAGCAACAAAGGAAAGAAGAAGGAAGAGGCCCCTGAAGAGATGGAGAGACAACTTTAACACCTACAAGAGAAATTTAAGATAATGACCATGCAGAAAGTGGAATACAATCAAAAGATAAAAGTGGAAAACCTAAAATTAAAACAAATATTGGATGAATTAAGGAGGGAGTTGGCTTCCAAGAATGAAAGAATAGAGATCATTGAAGCTTCAGTGAAGACCATATCCAAAGTGTTTGTAGAGATGTTGGAATGTAGGTAGCCTACTAGGGTACATGCCTTGTTCCTAAAGGAGAAATGACATAAGAATCAAATTACAAATTTGGTCCAACTAGTCAGATATAACCTAGACACACCTAAATATTTCCTAGATTCCTATCAAGACTGAAATATGGAAGAAAATGCAAGGTTGTGTGATTTATACTTCCAATATCATCCTCCCACATCCCTATAAATGGAACCCAAATCCACATGTATGGGATTTTCAGATTATGGCCCTTGCATCTTGGTTGAGACATGAAGAAATGAGGGTTGAGATAAAAAAGTATGAGGAGGATGAATTTCATAGCCCATTATGCATTAGAGCTGAAGCAAAGGGTTAGGAGAGGTCATAGCATCCTTTCCAAAAATAAGGAGATAGCTCCATTATGTGCATCCAAACAAATAGAGGCAATGGATTGCCTAGAGAATACATTGAGAATCTTGGGTGAGGAGGCAGCAGAAGCTTGCCACAAAAGGTGGCACTCCTTGCCCCACAAACTATATATTAGAGAGACTCATTCTTTAAATTATCTACATATTTCCTTTCTCAGGACACCCTGGTACAAGGAGGCAATAAGGAAACTCAAAACCAAATCGATTGGGCTAATAATGAACCCTCCTCTCCTCCTTCTTGTTGCAAAAATGAATTATATCAATAAGGAAAAGGAAGAGGAGGAATGGGAAAATATAGTAAATTACAATGAATACCATGGACAACAGTCCACCACCAGAGCATAGTGAGTAGCATAACAGTAGACAATAGCAAGATGTTGGGAAACAACAACAGGATATTGAGAAGCATCCTAGCAGTGGGCAAAAAGTCAATGGACAATAACAACAATAGTAAGAGAAGGAAGACAAAAAAAAATTTCCTAGGGATGTGCAAGATTTCAAATGGGGCCAATGATGGGCCTCAACATTGCCTATCTAGAAGGCCCATCATAAACACATTTTTACCATGATATACCTAACAATTGATTTAATTTGGCCATGTTTAATAGTAGTTATGGGTACTTTTGTATGTTGCTTAAATTAATCATTTTTTAGCTGGAATTTTATGTGTAATGGTACCATTTTGATCTAATATTCATGGAAAAGTATGTGTGTATCATTAATCAAGAAGGTCAAACTTCCCTTTAGAAGAGGAAGATCCCAAGAATCAAGGGGCCTTGTCCCCCTCCTACCTCTAAAGCACTACTAGTATATTGATGACCACTCCTTGCAAAAATAATCTCTAAAATCAAAAGAGATTGAGGAAGGATGTGTTGTTACCCTGTTTTCTCCTTGATGTAAGTGTTGTAGGATAATTACACCCTGGAGGATTTATCTCCCTTAGGCTGTCCCTATACCTAAGAAATAATAGAGATACAAAAGGTGAACCTTCCTAGATCTAAATCATACATGGAAATGGCCTATAGGTGAAAGGAATAAAAGGGTTTACCTGGTCACCCAACGGTTGTGTTGGCATGTTTACATGCATGTGTGCTTGTCATTGATGGCAAGATCAGAGTATGCAGCGATGGTAAAACAGGGACAACGTAACCTCAGGACGATTAGCGCAGAGTCGCACGCAGTGCAAGAGTGTGCTTGTTCATTTGATGGCAAACAAGCAGGAAGGGAATATTAGCAGTGCAAGGATAATTGCATGGAAAGATTAGAAGCGTAAACTCCATTTTGGAGTTTCGGATACCGGGAATTGGAGGAGTCAAGGAAG
>CBVK0100688742.1:0-26666 GCA_900067695.1 Picea abies | reverse complement strand
CAGAGATGTTTATCTTTATTAATAATGTGCATAGTTACATGTACAAAATCGGGCTCTTGGCCTTCAACACTTAGGTTCCCTGGACTAATAACTCATAACCCCATCATCTTATATAAACTTAGCTCACCAGCCTATAAAGCATAATTACAATTCATAATGGAATCAGGGCAAGTCCTTGGGGTATTACACAAGGGATCTTTGTCTTGATCATAGACCAGGACAAGATCACCTTCGGAGAAAATTCGAGGATGAATGGACCGATCATATTGACACTTGACTCGTTGCTTATGAGCCTCATTGGCCGAGGCTGCATCACGACGTTACTTATCGAGTTGATTGAGATATAGTAGGCATTCCTCAAGTGGTTAAGTGTCTGACAGTAATTCCACTGCCAACTTTAAAGAAGGGATCTGACACTCAATAGGTAAGACTGCTTCTAGCCCATATACGGGTTGAGAGGCTTATTCACAGCTTCAACCTGACCATTCGCATGTGGTTAATAAGGTGACGAATGTTATTAACTCAACCCAATTTTTGATGTTAACTCAATCATCATTTTTTTTTCAAGGTGATTGCCATGGCCAATGATAGTCTCCTTCGGGATGTTGAAACTTGCTACTATCTGATTAAAAATGAAAAGAGTCGTTGTTTCACCATTGTTGGAGATATTTATTAGAATCATTGTAGCGATACTTGCCATGTTATCCTTGGCATAAACTACATGCCTAGCTAGAGGATTAATAGGACAAGCACTATCTCCATTCATAGTTGAAACAAATTCTCCCACCTCTATTCTCCTTAACTCGGGAAGGAAGTAAGATCTATGATGAAGATCATCCTAGGTTCTATCAAGACTAGTCATTTCCTTGAGAATCACCTCATCAAAGGGAAATACCATTTCCAAAGGATATTTAGTGGAAAGAGAACCTTGAACCCAAATAGGCTCGAGGATTGGATCTAATTCCTGTGGGGGAGTCGGATCGGAGTTGGCCAAAGTTTTTTGGACAATGTTGTATGCAACCTCAGCGGTGAATAAGAGCATGGCCATGCTAGGATGCCTTGTACCTTCCATCGAAGCTGATGGGGAAGGTAGAGTCCACGAATCATTAAAGTAAGTCATTCAAAACGATGAAACTTGAAATATTGCAGCCCTAGGCTAGTTGGGAACAACCGATATAAGCTTGACATCACCACAAGGCAGAGGGTAATCAAAATTTCCCATCAATGACGGAAACAAACCAGCTCCTAGGTTGACAATGTTAAGCTGTGGATTATCTATCATCAGGATTGTGGAATCCCCCAATGAAGGGTTAGTAAGGGAAAAGGACAACTGATAAATGGTCACAATCCGTCCCTCATGCAAAAAACACAAGACCCAAAAAAACGTAGAAACCACTGCATGCATCGCATAAGTCCAAATCCTTCCTAACAACAGGTTGTAGTCAAGGGGCGCATCAACCACTTCAACTTTGATGCATGGTTTTTCCTCCCAACTTCATAGGGAAATAAGGAATGATTTTTTGTGGTCTGAATGATTGATCGTCAAACACTATTAGAAACATAAGCGACAGAGACAAACTGGGTTGGCCTATGGACTTCTAACACACCAATGAAATCATGCAAGTCGAGGCGTTCTTGTCAAACACTGTACGAAAAATGTTTCAACTAAAATATTTTGTGGTATTGGCCACTATTATCTGAAACACAAAGTGGTAAGGAAAACGAGGTTTTAATTCAGCTGGATAAAATACTATCACTCCCGGGTTACAAGTCTCTATCAATCCCAAGGTGAATAACAGATATTTTCTCTGTGAAGGGAAACTCTGGAGGACTTCCAAAGAAGACATCACGTAAGGGTTCTGTGCCAAATCTTCCACAACTGAGTAGTTATGGGTGAAACTTGTGTTTGGATTATGATAATCCTTTTTAAATGCACCTTTTGGGATGTGAGTCATCTTCTCGCCCACCGTCTTCTCAATATGAAGAGGAGTCAGTGGGTTCATGGATTCTTTGCCTTTTTCATTAGATTCTAGAATTTCGTAATCTCGAGCACTGGTCGCTATATTATCCTCAGAATTCATCATGTAAATATTCATGGCTAGGTTATTATTGGTAGTCGGGGTCCCTGACTGCCCCCTTCCGCACTCGAGGGTTCTAAAGCTTGAGCCATTTTTTTCCCATGTGGAAATGGGTTCGTCAGCACAACACGTTGCTGCTACACCAATATCTTTTGAGCTTATGCAAGTCAAGGGCACAGATGAGTCAAGTGGTCTTCCATGCAAAGGTTACACGGATACTTTGACTTCCTCTTCTCCATTTTGCCCCCGCCAACATTGTTAGTGTCATTTTTGTCTCCTTTACCCTTCTTGTTCTATTGTTTCTTCTTTCCCTCTAGTTGTTGGTTGGCCTTAGGGTTTTTTTAATGCACACTATGTATGTCCAACGCTTGGGTAGGGGGAACAACCAAAATCGAGGTCTAGCTGGCCAGAGTCTACTGTATTGACAATTGTTGCTATTTATTTGACAACAGATCAGTGGAATTTCCTTGTGTTGAACCCACAATACCATTGGCATGGGGTCCAAACTTTTTCTTGGCCTTATCGAGAATAGACCACGACGCATCTGGAAAAATCTTATAGAGCATTCCAGGCTGAGAGTAGATAAATTCAAGTTGTTTCTCTCTCATTATCGCCTCCTCCTATGAAAAAACCCCATAAGTCACTACGACCTTAGATATGCAAGGCACCAAAGACTTCAGGAACCACTCTAGCAAGAAATCCAAAGGGACTTGGACCTTAATCAAGCTCTTTTGACACTGCCATTCTTGGATATGATTTGAGATATGGTTGGCCTTGGTTTTCTCAAGGTTAGCCAGCAATTCGGTGTCAAAATCGTATCTCATGGGTAACTGAAAATGGTTCAAAAAAGCCATCACCAAGTCATTGAAGTAAGAATACCTCAAGTGGTTGAGCTTAATATACCATTTCATGAAACCCCCTATAAGAGTGTGTTGAAAAATACACAACTGTATAGAGTTGTGTTGTAGGGAGTTTGACAAGCACCATATATGGAAAGTTGTCACGTGATCACTTGGATCTTCTTTAGTCTTACCTCCAAATTTAGAAATATTTGAGGGCAACTTAGTCGACATGGGAGGCCAATGTGAATCATGACAAATTAGGTTGTTGAGTAATCTCGACAAGTCTAGAAAATGTAGCATTTCCAGAAACAATAGTTTAGGTTGAGTACTATGGACAGGAAAAGAGGGTCTTGGAGTTTGACTAGCACCAGGTTGACAAGAAAAGTTGGATTGTTGGCCAGGATTCTCGTAGAAACCATGGCCTTGACCAGCATACAAAAACTGCATATGTTGGGGTATCATAGGCTAACTCCCATAATTGGACGACATAGCTTGCACAGGGATTTCTCCCTATGTTGTGTTCCAAGGATTTTGGAAGGGGATGCCCCTAGCCGATCTGACGGGCATGGTATGGAGCCGTTCCTGGGATTCCATTGAGCATAGAAGGGGTTACCCCTGATTGACATCCCTTGTGAGGGAATTGATCCCTGCCAAGGATTCCAAAGACCCTGAGTGGAGAAAACTCCAGTCATCACTCCCTGTGAAGGAATAGTACCCTACATGGATTTTCTTTGCCCAAAACTAGGGTTGCCCACGATCGAGACAAAAACCGAAGAAAATTCATTATTCCCAAATGCATCTAACAAAGAGAATGGCATAGATCCCATCGACATTTTGTAATATGAAGGTCCTAAACTGCCTTCTCCAAACAAGCTATAATTAGTATTTGTCCTAATTGGTTACTGGAAAGCACTATCGAGCGAGGGGGGCGGAGGATATATGTGACCCCCACCATAAGGGATAGCATTAAAGGGGATTGAAGCACCCCTGAAGGACACTTGAATGGGAGAATTTGAGCTCCTTGCCCCCAGACCCATGGTCTGTAAGGTGGGGTAGATAAGAACCAGGTTAGAATCAAAGTCAGGCATCCCATATGAGAATGGAGGGCCCATTGCACTCTGAGTAAACAGAGCAGTGGTCAATGTCGATAGTGGTATTAGACCACTGCCTGAAGTAGAGGGAGTCAAGACCATTGTGGTCCAGACTGGCGAGGGTGGGAGAGGAGGTAGGATGCCCCCTGTGTTGTATCCGTAACAGGAGTATGGGGACTCCCAGACAAAGTAGCAACATTTGCTTCCATTGTCGCTTGTAAAACTAACTAGCACTCAGAAGGTGTCACCTCGGGAAGGAAAAATTGTATGAATATTGGTGTCAAAAATTCATTTATTGGAGGGTTGAATGACCTAATATCTTCTTCCTCAATGTCAGAAATGGTAGGTTCCTCCGGAGTCGAATAGTCTCCTCACAGAGCAGGCTCGGGCATAGTTTCTTGTGGCCCAGTCACTTTGAATGACCCTTCTTGGTCAAGTCTTCACTGTAACAGTGGTGGAGGTGGATCCAATGGAACCGATGATAGGCCTTGAAGCCTTCGTGACCAACGAAGCTTCTGATATTCCACCTTGTGAAATGATCACCGACATAGTAAGGCTTAACTAGAGTTTAGACACCAAACACACACTAAAATATTCCTATATACAAATCAAGCAATCGACTGTCTAGTAGGAAGGACAGTTATGCCAATCAACACTAGAGAAATTAACCGGTGTAAGTGAAACTCGAACACAAAAGTACCTGTTGAGGACTCAACACACCCTAAAAAGGCCTCTGCTAATTTTTTTCTTTTTGGGTACCACTTGATCTTTTGCACTATCTGATTTGACTTCATTTCAAGAAAATGTTTTGTCTTGGCTTATTCTCATGACTCTCATCATGTATTCAGGTTTTCTTGAACTTATGAAACCTCATGACTTAAAAGGCCTTAATATATGAATAAAGAATCGGCAGCCGAAACAATTCACCCAACACGCTCAGATTCGGCGTCAGAAGGAATTTAAAGAAGGAAAAGAACCACTTGGGAAACCTCAATCCCTGAGCGTCGATCTCCATCGACATGGGAAAAATAATTTTTTTGTTTTATGACAATTATTGCATAAGGATATTGTCGATAGCCGATGCCCAACGCGCTTATCAGAATCGGGGAAAACCGAAGGATCGCAAAAAACATTCTGACCTCGTTAAAGGATATTTCCAATCGCCAATACCTGATGCATTTTTGACATCGAGAATTTTTTGAGGAAGCTAATATAAAGAAAGCACTTGATAGGTTTATCATCGATCGTCAATCCTGGATAATTTTTCGTCATCGGAAACCTAAGGTTTTCGTTAGAATGAATGACTTAATTAAAGTCCTGTCTTTGATTAATACATGAAAATTAGGTCACCAATATTCAACGCCACATGTATTTATCAGATTGGAGAACTGTATGGTCTAGTTTTACCCCGAGTCATTCTCAGTTCCCTAGTTCCGAGTCAGCTTTGCCACGGAAACAATGTAAGGTGAAATTTATCAGTGTCAGAGTTTTTTGTAGAAGGACATCAACGAAAATGTTCATAACACATCCCCGATACCTGATCCACTCACTGAGAGAACGACACGATGGGACATTTTAGCATTAGATACGATCGGATTTTGATCATTTAAGGGGATAATTAATACCAAATCATGCATTAGTTTCTACCTCATGCGCCAATCAAAATAGCCATTTAAAATCACCAATAGACCACATCACCCTTTGCACCACTTCCATAAACCCACGATGAATTTAAGTTGTAGAGATTCGGCGGTAGATTTGTTAACATTTCACTCATCACCCGAATTGAATGGATGATGTGACACAGTAAGTTCTTCCCTGTTTAAATTCTCTTGAGACATTGTAAATGAAATCATTCTATGCATAAGAGAATTATGGAGCCTTCGAAGGATAAAGACAAGCTACTCGAAGGTTGTATCAATCCCATGATTGTCAAAATAACCAGGTTTTAACAAGCTTCAAAGGTATGCATCCGAGTGTGTGAATTTATTGGCTGCAATTCATATTTTTTTGTCCGGTTTTTGTTTTACATAGTCTATGGAAGTTTATTTTAGTTGCAGGAACAATACTGCCAAGAAATCCAACCACCAAATGATCGTCAAGGGAACCGAAGCTGAAAGAACCAGAGGTGGGGGAAGGCTCCTCTCCAGGGGTTGCAAAACAATTAGAATAAACTTTGAGGCTGAAACTCATCATTAAGACAAAAATGAAGAAGGTTTTCATTTAGCCTCTGGCCTTTGGAGATACAGAGGCAAGCACAGGGTCCAATATGGCACTCCCACATTGGGGATAACTCTTTAACAAGATCGGCCGGGAGGAATACCCATAATATATCCCACACAGTGATCCAGATGTAACAGAACTCGATGACGAGGTGTTCCCGAACATATGATGGTCGTACCTACATATGGTGGCAAGAAGAACCCATGTTTTCCCTTGTATTGAAGTCCTAAAGTGGCTAATCGACCACACAAACACACAAAAATGTTTAATCAATGATGAAAATGGGGGGCGGGTTGGAGTGTTCCTGCTGATGGAAGTTTAGAAATACTACAATCTTAGAGATCCTGAGGAGTGGTTGAACAAAGACTTCATGGTGAAGATCTACGAATGCCACGACACCAGCCGGGTGATGGCCTCATGGTGGAGGTAGGACAAGAAGTTCACCAACCGAAGCACTAGTTGGTATGGGACGACCAACTTAAGGGAGCCATACATCTATTTGATGGCTTTCATTTGTCGATTATATGGAGAGAAGGACTGCTCCAGATTTTCATAGGCATAGATGACCTTGGCTTACACAGTGGTGATATTTGGTGACATAGGAGCATCGCCAGCAAAGCATAAGCGTGGAAGACAACTGGGTGCACTAGTGTACATTTTGAAGTATTTTGAAATTCAAAAGATCAATGTATTTATTGTGATACCTGACAAAACTTTTAAGTTATGAGTGTATTTAATGACTGGAGGCTGAACCATCATGTAATATTGATGGGGGAATGCATTTTGGTTTATGAATCAAATCACAGTACAGATTTGGAGCTTGCGCTCTCATCTGTCTGACTCAATATTTATTGTAATAAGTATTCAGTAATTGATAACATTCGATTCTATTAAAATAGCGTAGAGTAGTTGGAGGGAAGAACTCAAAGGAGTCCCTTTGTATAAAGCATTGTATTATTGCCAAGGAGAGGCTATTGAATCTAGTATGTAGATTGCCATTGTAAGATAAGAGATGGGAGATATAGAGAAATATTGTATGAATATATGTAAGTTTCAGTTGGATGAATATAACAAATATATATTGTCCCAAATGTGTATTGAGTATGTGTCTATCTGAATGAATGGTAGATTTTCTGTTGTTTTTCAATTCTCTGTTATTTATGTTCTTGAATCCATGACTACATTTGCTTTGTATAATGTATGAGTCATTTGTGAGGATTATAGATGTTTCAATATTTTCTTTTCATTGAGCAAGTGCAAGGAGTGTATAGTGTCCGGAAGGAGTGCGTGACTGATTCTATTTCGACTTGAAAGCTCAAAAGAGATAATGAGAAGTAGTGTGTCTGCAAGGAGTGCATTGACATCTACAAGGAGTGTGTGACCAAGTTTTTAGACTCAAAGCTCAGGAAGATTAGTGTGATTTTAGTCATGGGAGATAGAAGTGGTCAGAGAACAATCACAAGGAGCAAGAATTCGTCCTCAAGGAGAAGCTAAGCTGTGGATGAAAGTCTGTTGCAAGGTGTGTGCAAACCAGGAATTCAACTAACTGTCGAAGAGATTGTTCAGAGGAACAAATTTAAGAAAGGAGGCTCAAGAGGAAGAGCAATGGAATTCTTCAAGGAAAGAAGTCCTTGAAATCCTCACTGAAAGTCAGTGAATGAAATATTCATTCCAGAGGAGATGAACAATTCCAAACCATTAGAACTGGGAAAGCAGCGAGAAGGATAACCATGAACCATTGTGGTATTTCAAAATTTGAGAGTTTGAAGACTCGATGAAGGAGAATCACAAAGTTCAAATTCATGATCCAATCCCAACCATTGATCACGAGGAGCACGTGGCGAAAGATCAGGGAGTTCAGGAATCCAAAAGATCAGAGGTTTGCGGGTGAGAAGCTTAAAGTTCATAAGGTCGTGAAGTCCAAACCATTGTGGGGCTGATGAATCTGAGGAGATGTGTGCGTGAGTTTGGAGACTCGAAGTTGTGTGCTTTAGGAAGAAGTGAAGAAAGGATTTGGGATATCCCCGAAGTCTGAATCGTGAAGGAGATAGACCCATAGTCATAATTGTGGTCACTTGCAGAGGAGACCTGTGTGTGTGGGTAGAGTTATTTCGAGTACCCATAGGGACCTAAGGAGTTGCTCTGACTCAACATTTCAAATGATCCAAGACTGGGAGGTCAAGCATCCCTTTGAAGGGAAGAGGGTTTGCACCAAGAGTGGTATCATAGAAAGTACAAAATTGACTTCTATAAGGAGAGGTATCAGAAGCATCAACACAATGTCACCTAAAAGATGTGTTGATCCACCTATATCCAATAAAGCTATGGAAAGTGATATGAGAGAATTGTGTGTGAGGTTGGATGCCATGGAGACAACACAAACGAGAGTGGCTGATGTTGGATATGTCAGTGAAGCAAAAATTGATAATGTAGAAGTTGAATAGGAAGTTGTGGCTAAGGATGCTACGGAAGAATGCTTGTTGAGAGAGGTTGTCAAATTGGGTGCAAGACTAAATATTGACATCCCTATGTATGAAGGAAATTTAGACACAGAGGAATTGCTTGACTGGATACGAGAAATGGACAAGTATTTCAACTATGAGGATGTCGAAGAGGAGAAAAATCTAAGACATGTTGTCACTAGATTAAAGGGACATGCAACACTGTGGTGGGATGAACTGCAGGCCAATAGGAGGAGCAAAGGCAAGAAAAACATCAAGAGTTGGGATCGAATGGTATCCAAGTTGAAGGAAAAGTTCATGTCCAGGGATTACTAGATAAATATGTTCAGGAGGATTCAAAACCTGAGACAGAGAGGGTTGAATGTGAAAGAGTACACATAAGAGTTCTATAAGTTAAATATTAGAGCTGGACAGAGAGAGAGAAAGACGAAGAGAAAGTTTCCAGATATATTAATGGCTTGAGGTATGATATCCAAGATGAAATTAGTATGGTGATAGTTAAGACAATAGAGGATGCATATCAAATGGCATTGAAAGAAGAAGAGAACTTGGCTAGGAAGCAAAGTCAACAGAACAAAAGCTGAAGTTTGAACAAAGGCAAGGGAGTTGCCCAGGATAAGGCCCAGAAGCCCAGAGACGAGGTGTAAAAACCACATATTCACTCCGAGAGAGGAGGAAGTTCCTGAGGAATACATAGTGGTGGTAGAAGCTCTTTTCCCCAAAGCAGAGGAAGAGCTAGAGGAGGAGAAGTAATATGTTATGCCTACGGAAGGACAGGACATATGTCTTGGGATTGCCTTGAGAGAAAGAAAGGGGGTGAAGCTCACATCTCAGAAGCACAAAAGCGAGATGTTGAGATAGAAGGTGCATAGGATGGAAGATCCTTGATGATGAAGAAGGTTCTTTTGAAGCAAGAGCCAGAAATTGAAAGGCTAGTGCATTGAAACAATTTGTTCACGATAGCTTGCAAAACTAAGGACATAGTTTGCAAGGTAATAATTGTCAGTGGGAGAACTGATAAATTAGTATCCACAAAGATGGTGGCGAAGCTAGATCTAGAGACAAATACAAATCCGACACTATATAAAGTCTCATGGTTGCAAAAAGGTCATCAGGAAACAATCACTCAACAATGTCTGGTTAATTTCAAAATAGGAGGATATAGGGAGGAGATCATGTGTGATGTGATTCCTATGGATGTCTGTCATGTTTTTTTGGGAAGACCCTGGTAGTATGACAGGAATGTTATTCATGATGGGAGGAGGAATACATACACCTCATAGAAGAATGGTAGGACACACATGTTGCTTCCAATTGAAGAAAAGAAGGTAAAAGATGAAGCCAGCACGATCATACTTCTCATGAGTGAGAAGGAGCTCCTAAATGAAGAAAAAAGGAGCAAGAGATTTAGTTCATTTTTGTGAGGAAACTGAGGGTTATCCTTACCAGTACTTCATTGGAGGATTTTCTTGAGGAATTTCAAGAACTACTAGAGAATTTCACTGATATTGTAGTGGATGAATTACCAAACTCATTGCCACCTACCAGAAGCATCATTCATCACATTGACTTGATACCAGGAGCAAGCATGACGAATAAAGAAATGTACAGGTTGACACCTCAAAAGAATGAGGAAGTGAAGAGACAAGTTCAATATCTTTTAGACAAATGATTGTTCAAAGAAATCTTGAGTTCATGTGCAGTACCAACTGTACTAAGTCCAAAGAAGGATGGAGGATGGAGAATGTGTACGAACTTAATAGCCATAAAAAAGATCACCATCAGATATAGATTTCCATTGCCAAGGATGGATGAATTGATGGATTACCTGAGTGGGGCATACTATTTTTCAAAAATAGATTTGAAGAGTGGATATCACCAGATCAAAATGAGAGAAAGTGATGAGTGGAAAACAACATTCAAGATGAATGAGGGGTTGTATGAATGGCTTGTTATGCCATTTGGCTTAACGAATGCCCCGAGAAATTTTATGAGACTGATGAATGAATTGTTAAAGGATTTCATTGGTAAGTCTGTGATTGTATATCTAGATGATATACTAGTGTTCAACAAGAGTAAAGAGGAGCACTTGAAACATTTGGCATTAGTAATGAGGAGGCTGCAGCAAGAGAAGTTGTTAATTAATTTGAAAAAGTCCTCTTTCATGAAGACAGAGCTCATATATTTGGGTTTTGTTATATTTGCAAATGAGTTGAAGATGGATCCAGAAAAGGTGAAAGAAATCAAAGAATGACTGTCACCAAAGAATATATTTGAGGTAAGAAGATTCCATGGGTTAGCGAGTTTTTATCGGAAGTTCATCAGAAATTTTAGTGGAATTAGTGCTCAGATGATGGATACAGTGAAGAAAAGACACAAGTATTTCAAATGGATAGAGGAGGCTAAGAGTAGCTTCAACATATTGAAGGAAAAGATAACTGAACAACTGATTCTAGTTCTGTCGTATTTCGAGAATACATTTAAGGTAAGATGCGATGCGAGTGGAGTTGTAATTGGAGCATTCTTAAGCCAGGACAATAGACCTATTGCATATTTCAGAAAGAAGATAAATGAAGCTAAAAAGTACTCCACGTACGATAAGGATTTCTACTCCATAATCTAGGCATTGAATAAATGAAGACATTAGCTCATACCAAAGGAGTTTGTTTTGTATAGCGATAATCACGCTTTGCAATTCATAACCAGACATGAGAAGTTAAACCAAAAACATGCTAAGTGGATAGAGTTTATGAAAATTTTCAATTTTGTCATTAAACATATTTCTGGAAATGATAACAAGGTTGTTGATGCGTTGAGAAGGATAATTTTGTTTCTGCGGGAATTTTAGGTCAAAACCTTGGGGTTTGATCACCTTAAGGAGATGTATCACAGTGATCTAGATTTTGGAGAGGCATATGAAGAATGTGAGAATCCTATACTCAGAGACAGAAGTTAGTGGGATGAATATCTGATTCAGGATGGGTTGATGTTCAAAGGATGCCAGTTGTGCATACCAAGATGCTTGATGAGGGAGAATTTGAAGAAGGAAAAGCATAGTGGAGGTCTAGCTGGACACTTCGACCATGACAAAACATTTTATTAATTAGTCGGTTCATATTATTGGCCAGGTATGAGAGCAGAGGTGAAGAAATTTGTGAAAAATTGTAAGATTTATCAGTATGCTAAGGGGAAGAAACAAAACACTGGGTTGTATCAGCCATTACCTATTCCAAAAAGACCTTGGGATGCAATAAGCATGGATTTTGTGTTGGGATTGCCAAAGACACAAAGAGGAAGTGATTCCATATTTGTGTTGGTGGATAGATTTTCAAAGATGGAACACTTTATCCCATGCCAGAAGACCATTGATGCAACACATGTTGCGAATTTTTTCTTCAGAGAGGTTGTGAGACTCCATGGATTTCCTAGGAGTATAGCTTTAGACAAGGATACCAAATTTGTTGGTCATTTTTGGAGGATGTTGTGGAAAAATTTGGGGACAGAACTATATTTTAGTTCTCCATATCATCCACAAACAAATGGAAAAACCGAGGTGGTGAATAGAAGCCTAGGAGATTTGCCGAGGAGTTTGGTTATGGAACACCATAGCCAGTGAGATCAGATTATAGCACAAGATGAGTTTGCATATAATAACTTGGTGAACAGGAGCACTGGGAAAATTCCATTTCAAATTGTGTATGAAATGAATCTAAGAGGAGTTTAAGAATGAAGGGATCAGAAGCAAAGTGAGTTTAGAAGCACGGGAGCATAAGATTTCATTGTAGAGATGTAGGAACTTCACAACCAGATCAAGGAGCAGTTGAAGAAGACCAATGGTGAATACAAGCGCAGAGATGATCAACACAATAGGAAGCTTGAATTTGAAGTAGGGGATCAAGTTCTAGCACATCTAATAAATTAAAGATTCCTGAGGGGAACATATAATAAGTTGAAATTGAAAAAGATAGGGCCATGTAAAATATTGAGGAGATTTGGAAAAAATGCTTATGAGTTAGAACTTTCAGAAGACGTGGGTATATCACCCATATTCAACATTGCAGACATGTATCCTTACAGAGAGGACAGAACTGAAAGAGATGAACATCAAGAGATGATCCAGTGGGAGAAATAGATGCCTGTAGTTGAGAAGCCATAGATGGAAAGGATCATAGATCGACGATTTGGTATGAATACCAGAAAGAAGACGTATATTGAATACTTGGTGAGGTGGAAAGGATGACCAACAAAAGATGCCAGTTGGGTTAATGAATCAGAGATCCAAAAACATGGAATATCAATGCAAGAGCTCATGGGCAGGATCGATGAATTTTTCAGCCAAGGGAGTATGATACAGGAGCATCACCAACAAAGCACAAGCATGGAAGACATGTGGGTGCACTAGCGCACATTTTGAAGTATTTTGAAATTCAAAAGATCAATGTATTTATTGTGATATCTGAAAAAACTTTTAAGTTATGTGTGTCTTTAATTACTGGAGGTTGAACCATCATGTAAGATTGATGGGGGGACATATTTTGGTTTATGAATCGAATCGTAGTATAGATTTGGAGCTTGCACTCTCATCTGTCGGACTCGATATTTATTGTAATAAGTATTAATTAGTTGATAGAATCCAATTCCATTAAAATATCGTAGATTAGTTGGAGGGAAGAACTCAAAGGAGTCCCTTTGTATAAAGCATTGTATTATTGCCGAAGAGAGGCTGTTGAATCTAGTATGTAGATTGTCATTGTAAGCTAAGAGATGGGAGATACAGAGAAATGTTGTATGAATATATGTAAGTTTTAGTTGGATGAATATAACAGAGATATATTGTCCCAAATGTGTATTGAGTATGTGTATATCTGAATGAATGGTAGAGTTTCTTTTATTTTTCAATAATCTGTTATTTATGTTCTTGAATCCATGACCGCATTTTCTTTGTTGAATGTATGAGTCATTTGTGAGGATTATATAAGTTTCAATCATTTCTTTTCATTAGGCAAGTGCAAGGAGTGAATAGTGTCTGCAACGAGTGTGTGACTGAGTCTGTTTCGACTCGAAAGCTCAGAAGAAACAACAAGAACTAGTGTGTATGTAAGGAGTGCATTGACGTCTGCAAGGAGTGCGTGACCGAGTTTTAAGACTCGAAGCTCAGTAATATTAGCGTGATTTCAGTCACGGGAGATAGAAGAGGTTGGAGAACAGTCACAAGGAGCAAGAAGCCATCCTCAAGGAGAAGCTATGTTGTGGATGAAAGTATGTTGCAAGGTGTATGCAGACCAGGAATTCAACTAAGTGTCAAAGAGATTGTTCAGAGGAACAAATTTAAGAAAGGAGACTCAGGCAGAAGAGTGGCATAATTCTTCAAGGAAAGGAGTCCTTGAAATCCTCATTGAAAGTCAGTGAATGCAATATTTGTTCTAGAGGAGACGAATGATTCTAGACTGTTAGATATGGGAAAGCGAGGAGTAGGATAACTGTGAATAATTGCGATATTTTGGAGTTTAAGAGGTTGAAAACTCGATGAAGGAGAATCACGAAGTCTGAAGTTGCGATCCAATCTCGATCGTTGATCGCAGGGAGCACATGGCGATGGATCAGGGAGTTCGAGAATCTAGAAGATCGTAGGTTTGTGGGTGAGAAGCTTAAAGTTCACAAGGTCGCGAAGTCTGAACCATTGTGGGTCGGTGAATCTGAGGATATGCGTGGTGTGAATTTAGAGACTCAGAGTTAGTGGCTTCAAGAAGAAATAAGGAAAGGATTCAGGATATCCTCGGAGTCCGAATCACAAGGGAGACAGACCCACGGTCATAATTGTGGTCACTTGCGGAGGAGACCTGTGTGTGTGGTTAGAGTTATTTCGAGTGCCCGCAGGGACCCAAGGAGTCGCTTTGACTCAGAATTTCAAATGATCCAAGACCGGGAGGTCAAGCATCCCTTTGGAGCAAAGGGGGTTTGTGCCATCTCGGACCAGTTTCAACTGGGGAGCGATAATTTCTAAACAATGGGCTCAGATGCTGAAGGAAGGAGAGATGTCAGCTTTCTACATGGCTTAATATTTTCTCGATGTCATGTGTGCCAAAAACATCTTCACCACCATGAATATGAGCTGGAATGTCGTAAAGCTCACGGTCCACGTCTATTTCAGCGTGTTATGGGAGAACATGTATAAGAAGTCTTACTCCCTCATCTGTGATGAATTCATCACACAAATCTATTTTATTCTTCTTAAGAAGGAATTCCCGAGACTATCGACTGTGGCCAAGAAAATGATATCCAAGGTAGGCCACTGGTACTTGGATGAGCGTGACACCTACATCAGGGTGTTCAGGGCCACCGAAGCACCACATATCCTACCATATCATGTTCCGGACTAGCTTGTAGTGGGATAAATATGTTATCAAACCATTTTGCAAGGCTACAATGGCACCATAGTCAAGGACAAGAAGCAAGCATTCATACCCTATGGTTTCCATGTAGGGTTCTACTTTGTAAAAGACACAGCTCAAGCCAAACAAGAAGGGTTGAGTGAACTCGAGTTTAGATTCCAGACATGCCGATTTCGTAAGCACGATCCAAAGATCCTGGTCTTGCAACATGCCCCACAAGTGTTATCCTACTATTCATACGCCCATGACAAATTCGAAGATGAAGTCTTCACAGAAAATGCCCAAGACTAGGACGAGGTTGTACAAAGGATGGCCTACCCAAAAATGACTAGATTCAGGACCATGAGCCTGGATGAAAAGGTGACGACTATAGAAAAGTCAGCTCAAGAGGCCCTCAGAGCCTGGGAATAAATTAGAGTGGTAGAAGCAACAGAGGTTCCCCTGGTGGCCCCAGCGCAAAACATGGAATTTCCTATGACACTCAATGCATAGGCAAGGGGATTTCACATGATAGAACAAGTGCAGCGAGTGATTGATCAATTTCAGGATGACTTGGACCTCATAGGAATGACAAGGGCCCCTGCCGGTAACCTAGATGAAATTCGAGTAGATTGTTATCGGGTAAATCAGTGAATGAGGAAATAGATTAATCCCCCTAGATCCACCTAGATGTGGAACAAAACACAACAAGACATGGCACTTTCCCTAGGCTCTAATCATCAAATTTACTACCAAACAAAATACGATAGACATACCTTTAAATGTTGCTTCCTTATGTCCTTTTTGTTCCTATTTCACTCCAGTGTTCTTGTGATATTGATCCTATAGTGAGACACAAACCAACCAAAGTGAAAGTAGAGAGAATATATTCAATGAAAAACTATGCATATGATCAAGGAATTATGAAATAAAATAAAGATAATTCTATAGGAAAGAAGCATGCCACTGTATTATATTAATAATAGGAAGAGAGATTACAACCGAATGCCTTGATGTCGTAAGGTTCCTTCCAACGATTCCTTGCTTCCCACACACTTTTGATCCAAGAATTCTAAGACTATAGATCTGACATATATCTTGACAAAAGAAAAGCTCAAAGACACTCTAACCAAGATAATATTTCCAATCCAAATCAAACTAACTTTCTCCATGAGATCTCCTCTCCTTTTATAAGTTGAAGAGGATAAGGTGAGGAGGTCAGGATGATCCCACTAAATCATGAAAGTGAGTAAGATCCAAACCATTCGGAGGCCACCTCACCATAGAAGCTTCTCCTTCTATAAGCATCGAGAAAATGCTCATTTTTCCCACGTACGAAGGCCGTCGTGACCTGGCTATAGTGCAACCTGCGGAAATTTCGTGCCCTGGCTATAGTGCAGCTTATGGAAATCAGGCATTTCTGCACCCTAGCTATGGTGAAGCCTGCGGAAATCCTCCAAAATAGGGTTTTTACAGAGGAAAACAAAACTTATTCTCTCAAGGAAAGTTCTTCTCCCTTCTTTCTTCAGAAATTCAAGCCACTGACATCTCTGAAGGAAACATATAGGTTTACATCATTAACGATCATGAGGGTGATGAAAATAATGTGTAAAATAGAGCCCCCCAAAGTATGAAGTTAGAACAGAGTGATAGCTGGAATACTTTGTCGAGTGTGTGTAGGGAAAAAGGAACACGTCATTCGAAAACCTATCAACAAACAAGGAAACACAGTACAATAATATATCATCACTGAGGTAGACATTCCCATACTCAGAATAAAAATGACTCAAAGCATAAATGTCGACATGCGAAGATCAATGTCAAGTAAGACAAGTCATGGCCACCAAACATACACCATGGATCCATGCCATTATGACTCAAATCCAAACATAGCCACCAAAAATACACCGTGGATCTGTGTGTTAAAGACTCAAATTTGAACATAAACATGAGACATATAATGTGGATCTATGCAACAATACAAATTGAATATAGTCCAATGCAACCTGAATCCGTGAGAAAAGATTCAGGGTCTTCATCTCCACCACTCTATAGTATGAATCTAACCATGTGAATACATGTGATGAAGTTGAACATGGTAGAAACCACTTGATTACCGGTCAATGATGAGAATAGTTAACAAGTGCAAGGGAAATCACCATTAATGTCAATGACTCCCATGGTACTCTAGTACAATCCAATGAATGCGAATTAATGAGATGAAGTCAAACACTTGGTGGAATTTCCTGATCAAGGGCCGATAATGAAAACCCATTGTCAAAAGCGAGGAAACCTACCACTGAGGCATGTAGGTTCCAAGGTACCAATTGGTTTCTAAGTCTAATTCCTAAATAATGAGTTGAAGTCAACAGGAAAAGACTCATCACAGGAAGGCCTCAATGTATCCTCCATCAATGACATGAAATGGGTAAAAATATTTGATGTAGATCAGAGTAACAAGTGATTCAGGACTGACTCAGGGATGGTTGACGCAATAGAAGGCTTACGTACTACAAAAAAGGCCGATGCAATAGAATGATTTATGGGTTGAACTTCTCTTTGAACATATTGATGACACGACAACTGTCTTGGAAACACTGACTCAACAACAGGGATCACAGACCAATTTGTAATCTTATAAAGGATTATGATCAAGAGACAAGTAGATTTTCCAACCTAGACACAAAGTGAGTGAAAGTGTTTCATGTTCAAAGGTGTCTCTTCCATGGAATACAGGTTTAGACACATTTCTTTCCCAATTTTTCCCCCACCATTTCTGGCGAGTACCTCTTTATTTTTACACAATCTTGAGGAGGATAACATATGCTTGTAATGTAGGCTCATCCTTCAGATGAGTCCCTCAGAGTATGTTTAACGAACCCTAGGAAGGAGTGGTTCGGTCCCATATGGGCCTTTCGATGTTTGTTTAATGAGTCCAAGGAATGAAAACTCAGGGGTTTTTCATGTTTAGAGAGTCTGAAAAATACTTAAAGATAACTCTCTCAGTTCCTTTTTCGTAAAGTAGTCTGATGAGACCAAAAAAGAGATAAATTACTACTCAATAGACATTTTCTTCAAATACTTTAACGAGAATGAAAAGAACAAGATCGCTCGGCAATCTTTTCATGTTTAGAGAGTCTGAAAAGAGCTTAAAGGGAACTCTAGGGGGTTCCTTTTTCGTATAACCTTTACGAGTTTGAAAAAGTGATAACCTTTACCAAGTTTACTAAGCTTGGTAACTTATTCTCATGTATTTACAAGCATGATAAAGAACAAAGACTAAGCTCGGGATTGTTTTCATTTTTATGCAATCTTTAAAACAAAACAAAACTATGCTTGGGATAGATTTTATTTTTAAACAATCTTAAAAACTAAAAAAAAATATGCTTGGGCCTGGTTTCATTTTTACACAAGCTTGAACCAGAGAAAAGTATGCTTGGGGTAGAGGGTTTCATTTTTACACAAGCTTGAACCAGAGGAAACTATGCTTGAGGTAGGTGGTTTCATTTTTACACAAGTTTGAACCATAGAAAACTATGCTTGAACTTCCCAACACATAACAAAGGTATGGTCGGTTCTTAGCCCCTAGTTTAAGAATCTAGTGACTCTACCTTCAGCATGAAGTCTAGAGGCTGAAAGCATTTCCCCCCAAGACTCGTTTCATCCAACTATAAAGGTGGATGAAAGGAAGCTTCAAATACTAGATGAAGGACTTCACTAGAGAGGGGAAAACTATTTCATTTTTTAATGAGCTTGATATAGGAGAAGAACTATGCTTGTGAGTCTAGGTATAATACCCAGACCACTATTTCATTTTTTAATGAACTTGACACAGAAACGAGAACTATGGTCATAACCTATGTTTCATTTTTTAACGAGGTTGCCACAGAGACGCAAAAAACTATCCTCATAACTAGTTTCATTTTTTAACAAGCTTGAAATCATAAAATCGTGGTCAAGGATGGTTTCATTTTTTAATGAGATTGAAGTCAGAAAATCATGCTCTAATCTCTTCTTGATCATGGCTTCCAAGAGGACAATGCCCTGGAAGGACACCATGTTAAGGGACAAACCTCGATCATGGCTTCCAAGAGATCTTCATTTGACGGAAGAAACACACTCTGGAAGGACACCATGTCGAGGGTCGCAAGAAGGGTAAGGAGGTCAAGATCTAATAGCCCTACCGAAGAGGTCACCATCTCAACTATCGGATCCAAGTCATTTTTATCAACAATGGAAGGCATGGGAGACAACGCCACATAATTTACCTATGGTAGGGGCGATACTGTCTGCATATAGGAACCACTAAGGGAGGTAATCCAATTTGGACCGATGAATGAAATTTGATCAATAGTCACAATTCTTCCATCGTGAGGGAAAGATATCACACGAAAAAGAGTGGACACAATATATTTCATGGCATACACATAATCTCGCCCAAGGAGTAAAGAAAAATCCAAGGGGTATTGGACTACCATGACATCAATAAAGACAGTTTTCCCTCCCAAAGTTACAGGAAACTGAGGAAGGGTCCCTAAAGGTTGACTGGTTCTTCTGTTAAAAGATAACAAATTCTGCGTAACTAGGGAAAACTAAGGACAACCCAAATCTTTCCAAGCAAAAGAGGACAAAATGCTAACAGACTCACCTTCATCTATCAACGTTTGAGGAATGTCCCGACCACAAACTTGCACTGTAATCTGGAAAGGAATGTGAGAGGGAAGATGAGGTCTAGTTAGCACACCCCAATTAAAACAGATGGCCTCATTACTTGGAGGAGGTTCCACGGGGAAACGAGGAATACCCCCCGGCATGGTAGAGTCTGTATCAATGAGAAAAACATGGGTAGTATCGGGTTTACTCTCAAGCGAGAGAGTAGGATCAACCAATGACAAGATCGGATTGACCACTTGGGTTGCATTATCCAAGGGTAGAATGGGGTCGATGCTTGGAAAAGGATCGACCACTTGGGTTTCAGTCTCTAACAAGAGAGTGGGATCGATTGAGGATGGGATTGGACCAACCACTTGGTCTACTGGTTCAACCAAGTACATGACTAGATTGACCACTTGATTAATCAGACTAATCAATGAGAGGGACGGATTGATCGTTCCATCAACTACACGTGGGTCAAGAGTAAGCTTGTGATAAGTAGCTGAAAGTTGAGGCTGTGAAACAGTCATGTCTTCCAGGAATTTTGAAGCTTCATCCATTTGAGGGAAAAGATGAGTTAGATGACGCCCTTTGCGTAACATACATGGGAACTTGGATCTACTTTTCTTCTTCCCAATGGTATCTTGACTAGTTGACGGGAGGTCATCAACATGTTTTTTAGAGGTTGACGACATGGGTTGGTGAGGGTGTGTAGACCATGCTTCTATAACCTTGGATAGACCAGGGAAATATTTAAGAAGATGGCTACCCTTACAAATCCTGCAAGGGTACTTGGGATTATGGGTTGTTCAGGTGTTCTTGACATCATCAACACTCCCAGCATGATTAACAGTAACTAGTCATTTTCCAACATGTCTGGCAATGGTTGGAAGTTTGGATCCTTGCTTATTTTTCTTCTTCTTATTCTTTCGTTTCTTCTTCTTCTTATGCACCGAGTTACTAGATTTAGAGATTTCACTCGATGAAGAAGATGAAATGAAAGAAGACCTTGCAAGTGGAGAAGGTAAAGAATATCTTACTAGTGAAGATGATGAAGGATCAACATGAGGTAGATGTTCTTGGGGGGATGTGCTTACGACTGAAGAACTTACTGCATTTGGGATTACTCGAGTGGAAAACAACCACACCAACAATCCAATAGTGAGACCCGGAAGGCTCAAAGTAGCAATGTGAGGAGGACCAATGTTTACATAAGAATAAAAAATAAAAGGTTCCCCTGGAGTATGGGTTCCTTCATTGGTCATTTTGGGAACTGACACCATATAAAATAAATCCAACCTAGAGTCTACTAGGGAAAACAAACAACACATGCTAAAATTCTAGGAAGCAAGCAAACAAACAAAACCTTCTCACAATGAGCACACTAGTTGGTGATGAAATCCAACCTCACGGGAACAAAGTAAGAAAGGGATGAGATAGAGTGGGTGGAAAAGTTACATTGACAACCTGCTTAACGGACTTACACCCTAGTGCAAGCTCTCACACATAAACGTGGGTATACCCTCCAAGGAGCCTGAGTGAGTTTGGCCAACATTGATTTCAGGTACTGTGAAGACTTTCCCCTCCACAGTCACCTTGTGTAAAGACCTTAAAGAGATAGGCCACTAAGGTTACCAATCACTACAGTGATGCCTATGGAAATAGTCGATAGTCCAATCCACGCGAAAGGGCACGGTATCTAGCCCAAAATCAACTTGAAAGGCTTCCACTCATCATTGTGGGTATACCTCTCAAGCGACCCCCATAATACACACAACCTCTACACCAAGATCAACAAAGCAGGTTGGGTAACTCTGACAGTCTCAATGCAACCTTTTGATTGACCCTTGTGTTAGAAGGGCTTCCCAGGAAAAAATGTAATAAGTGGATTTAACTGCTCCCTAACTCAAGATTATATGTTTGTTTTCAACTTTGGAAAGTTATCTTTCACACCTATTCCAAAGCCCTACAACCAATCTAATGTAGGTTTGCTACCAAAAAGTATAAAAAATGTCTAATCAAATTTTTTATAAGTGCTTTATTTTATGGTTGTTGTTACTCAAGAGGAAAAATGGCGTGAACAATACGATGTTTTGACCAACTTGAAAGTTATGCAAAGAGATGAAGATGCAATCTTTTCATTTTGATGAAATCTATGCTATGAGAAGGAGAAAACATTTATCATTCCCATATGCACAATGCCCTAAAATTTAATTAAACTCATCAATATTAATATTCTCAAGAAATGAGCAAAATAGACTATACACCAATACACAATTCATAGGCCCCCCCGGCCATGAGGGCGAATAATTTTAAGAATTTAAGACAAAAAATCATGCAATTTCACTACTTCAAATGCAAATATGCCCCCAATCTAATGCAAAGAAAGAAATAATGTTTTTTTTTCAAAGATAGCTAAAAGTAATAGCAAATCACTTCAAAACAAAAAACAACCCAAACAAAGTTTCTCTATTACCATGAGTTATTCAAAAAAAAGAACTGTTCTTTTCACTAAACAATTCTAAAGAAAAACAAGGCTTTGTAACTGAAAGACACTCAAAGGAAGAGATCAAATCTTTCAAAAGAAAACAAAGCAAATATGGCTAAAAGCAGCTCAAAAAATATCAAGTAGACTATAAACAAATCATAATCAAACCCAAAAATTCACCCCAAAACCAAATCCAAGGTCTGGGTAAGGAAAACCATAAAAAATCAAGAATTTCACAATTTCTGCAGGCTGGAAGACTAGCACAGTGCGGAAATCACTGATTTTCGTGGGCCATATATGGGTAGGACGTGACATTTCTGCACTGGTCAAAATAGGTAGGGCGTGGAAATCCTAAGTCGCCACACTTTCCCTCAAAGCAGGGTGCGGAAATCAAACAAAAATGGAAAAAATAAAAAATTGAGAAGGTTTTCCAGTGAAGTTTAATAGTTAGAGAGTCAAGCTGGATCTTGCAGTGACTCAGAAAATAGAAACCAAGCAATCAAACAAGTAAAACTAAGAAAACATGCGTTTCCCAGTTGAGTGACCAATTTTGTTATCAGGTAAATCAGTGAATGCGGACATAGACTAATCCCCCTAGATCCACCTAGATCTAGAACAAAACACGACAAGACATGGCGCTTTCCCTAGGCTCTAATCATCAAATTTACTACCAAACAAAAGACGATAGACATACCTTTAAATGTCACTTCCTTATGTCTTTGTTGTTCATGTTTCACTCCGGTGCTCTTGTGATACTGATCCTGCAGTGAGAAACAAACCAACCAAAGTGAAAGCAAAGAGAATATATTAAATGAAAACCTATGCATATGATCAAGGAATCATGCAATAAAATAAAGATAATTATATAGGAAATAAGCATGCCACTGTATTATATTAATAATAGGAAGAGAGATTACAAATGGATGCCTTGATGTTGTAAGGTTCCTTCCAACGATTCCTTGCTTCCCACACACTTTTGATCCTAGAATTCTGAGACTATAGATCTAACATCTATCTTGACAAAAGCAAAGCTCAAAGCCACTCTAACCAAGCTAATAATTCCAAGCCAAGTCCAACTAACTTTCTCCATGAGAGCTCCTCTCCTTTTATAAGTTGAAGAGGATAAGGTGAGGAGGTTAAGATGATTCCACTAAATCATGAAAGCGAGTAAGATATGAACCATTCGAAGGCCACCTCACCATAGAAGCTTCTCCTTCTAGAAGCATCGAGAAAATGCTCATTTTTCCCACGTACGAAGGCCACTACGACCTAGCTATAGTGCAGCGTGTGAAAATTCCGCACCCTAGCTATAGTGCAGCCTGTGGAAATTAGGCATTTCCGCATGCTAGCTATGGTGAAACCCACGAAAATCCTCCAAAATAGGGTTTTTACAGAGGAAAACACAACTTATTCTCTCAAGGAAAGTTCTTCTCCATTCTTTCTTCAAGAATTAAAGCCACTGACCTCTTTGAAGGAAACAGATAGGTTTACAACATTAACGATCATGAGGGTAATGAAAATAATGTGTAACACAGGTCCAAGTGGCCATGAGCTAATACAAATTGACGAAATTGCTGGGTTAGATAACCCTGTAGTTACAACGCCACAGGTTGGATCACCAGGGGACGTTTCATCTTAGCCAGAGATAGAAAGAACATTAGGTAGAGAAGGTGCACCAAACCCCCTCCATGACTTGATAACAATCTATGATGATGAGTAAAATTTGGAGTGTTAGCACCAAGACCTGCATATACAAAATTGGCATAAGACATTAGTAAAATTTATTCCTGGAAAGTCACTGCCAAAAGTACTACCTAATCTCCTAAGACTAGTGTAGTGATGGTGTTGTGTAATTCCACAGTGTGCTACCAAATATCCTAGGCACTGTGAATTTCACAGTGCTCTACTAAATATCTTGGGTGCTGTGAATTTAACAGTGTGCTACCAAATATCCTGGGCATTGTGAATTTCACAGTGCGCTACCAAATCTCTTGGGTGTTGTGAATTTCACAATGCGCTACCAAATATGGATAGGAGATACCAAAATTGTGGGCCCATTTGGAGGAGATGCTACACAAGCTTGCTACCAAATGACACTAGCAACAAATGCCTAGATTCAAGGAGTTCGAGTTATCATTCTGGTGAGTGGATGATGATGTGGAGAAGAGAAAGGATTATAGGTGGCAACATTATGACAACGTTTAACCACTAGAGGACACTTCATAATGGAAAGGAATGCACAACAAAGAAGACCATGTCATTTAAATCATGTTGGATTGGTTGCCTACACGACTCCTTTTTGTAGCAGTTTGTTAATAACTGTTAGCATAGGTGTTCAATTGATAGTTTTTGTTGGAGAATCCGATGTGAGGAAGGGCCAGATCTCACCTCTAGTGGTTTCCTTTCCTTTTTGTTATAAATCCATGTTCCAAATGAAGAAAAAGGAGGAGGCTGAGAGGCTCTATTTTTGTACTTTGATAGATTAATTTGAAGATAGCCTATCTTATCATTTTCTATGTTAAGAATTCATTTGCAGAAGGAAGTGATGTTTAGCTATGTTTTTTCTTTGTTTTGAATCTTAAGCTTTGTTCTTCTTCAACAACAAGTGTGAGAGGGTTTCTTAGGGGGATCCTTTCAGATATTCTACCTTGTGAGTTGATAAATCTCTTCTAAAAAGGATCTTCAGATTATGATTCTTCTTCTACTGTATAAATAGTATGCTTGAAAAGGATTTTCATGTCTTTCTGTTTGAAGTTCTATGTTTTCTCATAAAAGTATTCCACCTAAAAGCCTTGAAAGGCTAAACATTGATTTTGGGTGATCTATTTTTCTTCATATGGAAGATGATTTGCAGGGATAGATTCATATGATTTTTCAAGTAAAAAAGATAACTTCGGCCCTACCTCTCTCATAATTTCAAAATCAACTTTCTTTTCATATTTCTTGATGTGTAAGGCTTACCCTATGGAGTTATGGGGTGACTCCTTGCACTAACAGTTTTGGCACCGTTGTCGAGGATGGATTTGATAAGATTGAAAATCTCCTTGGAAAGAATGACATTGCACATCTCCAGCTTTAGATGCTGACTAAAGTTGGACACCTTCAAGACTGCACATTCACCATGGTGACTCCATTGTTTAGAATATGTTGGTGACTCCACTAGAATGAGACCAATTAAATTGCTATTAAGGCTATATTGGCCATGAGGTTTTCCCCACTCAATTTATCATCCATAGATGATTATCCACATCATGTGCCTCTTATTGATGAATGCCAAGATATGCTACCCAAATTTTATGAAGGTGAGGATGAAATCCCTATTGATCATGTTCAAGAATTTCATTCTTTGATGCAGCAACTTGACATCCATCATGAAGATATATTGATGAAAATGTTCATGTATTCATTAGATGGGGATGCACGTAAATGGTATTTCTCGCTACCCCTTTCTAGCATTTCATCCTTGAAGGATTTCTATAGAGTATTCAATGAACACTGCAAAAGGTTTTATCCCTCTCAATGTATTTGTCATAACTGTTGTGAGGGATATGTAGAATGTGCTCAAAATTTGTTAGATTTCTCTACTGAATATAAATATGAAAACAATTTTATTCACTATCCAATTGAAAGTATAAAGAATACTCCTGTATTCAGAGAGGAAAACATTCAAAACTTTGTTTCAGATGAAAATCATGTGTATGAACAACTATAAGCAGTAGTTATTGTTGTTCTTGAAATGGATATTTTTAACAATTATATTCTTGATGAAATTACTCTTTTAGAGGTTGATCATAGGTATGAAGGGCAGCCCAATTTTGATGAATATTCTAGTGATGATGAGCAACAAGCTTATCCTATATTTGATCACTATGAAGACAGGGAGTATGATGTAGAAGTTGGCCTTGTCACAGAAGACATAACCCAAATATTTGACCAAGAGCATCCCTTAGTTGAGGAACATGAAGAGATCATTTATACACAACCATAAGTAAATCAACAGTCATCAGTGGATCAACATCCACCTACATCAAACCTTCTTCCACTTGTACCCACAATTTATAGTAAGCAACTTGAAGTGGAAAAAGAAATATTCTATTAGTCCCATGTGTTTTGTCACCATTCATGACCCTGTAAGGGTGTATATGGAGTTGTATTTCTCAAATGTTTTTGTTTTAGGATAGATTCATGAGTGCCGACATAAACTGATCTCCCTAGATCCACCTAGATCTAGAACAAAACAGGACAGAATAATACACTTTCCCTAGAACTAGCCTATTGAATGAACTAAGAAATAAGGATTGTGGACATACCTTATGAACTCTTTCCTTATGTCTCTGTTGTTCCAAGCTTTGCTCCAATGCTCTTGCACCATTCAGATCACAACAGTACAAACCAATTGAATTAAAGACAGATTAATATATTCAATAGCTAGTCTATACATATGATCAAGGAATTATG